>BLSH010254914.1:2783986-2794559 GCA_018402905.1 Glandirana rugosa
GGTCCGAAAGGTCTCACATCTTACGACCTTTGATAATCTCCCCTTACGGTTGCACCCTACGGGTACCTGAGGTTTAAAAAAGTTAAAAAAAATTAACTCAGAACATTTCACACTATTTAAAAGAGGACCTCGTAATAGGTACTAATCACAACTCGCTTGGGCCTGACATTGCAAGCCCAGGCATGGCTTGAAAGCCCACAGGTACCGTGCCTGGGCCTGTAAAGTTTTTCAAACCCAAGCCAGGCCCCAAGACGATAAAATGAGGTGCACAACTCTTCGACGTCCCGTCGGTTAGTTGTTCGCAAAGTGACCAAACGGGAATCTTCGGTAGTGTCGGTACGGATGAATGGCTGTGATGGCTTCTAAGGGCAAACCAGTGAAACGCTTGTTGATTGGCTGCCCTGCAGCTTCTCAACACGTGGAGTAAAATAGCAGAACCCCGGACCGAACCCAAACTTTTTGAAATGTCCGGGTCCGTGCCATGGACACCCGAAAGTTCGGTACGGACCCGAACGTTACAGTCCGGGTTCGCTCAACACTAATCATGGATAATGCTCCAGGAGAAAATTTATCACACTTTACAAGACTCAATTAAAAAAAATTGAAAAAATTTGGAGTCCATGGGCATCCCACGTTGGCATTCCCCTCTAATAGTTTCCAGCATTCTACACTCTGGAAAGCCTGGATCACTAGTTCACATTGAGATTTGCCCTACTCTGACACCTCCTCTTCCTTCTTATACTTGCCTTTCCTTCTCTTTTTTTCTATTTCTTTCCTTTTTCTTACCCCCGTCTCCGCTTCAATCTAATCAACCCCATACTTATCAGTTTTCTAACATCCCATTTTATCATAGGTTGATATCAGCACTCCAACTATGGGTGGGCTCGATGTCCCTTAATCAGTGAAGTATATTTCTCCTAGTTCAGGCCCATAGAGTGGGGTGTTAGAAAAGAGGGATGATTTGTGTTCAATTTAATGTGAGGTATTGGTTCCTCAGCTATTTACGGTTATGGGTTCCCTTAAACCCAATCTGTTTGTTCATTGTTTTCAGATAAGTTCATGTCAAGTATGTTATCCTAGAAATTTATTACCATTTTAAAAGCTACTTGCACTCCTCATGGTTTCCCGTCTCCGGAGAACGGTAACTTTGACAGTAGGTCTTAGGAAGGAGATAGGGTGGGGGGGCCCCTCACGACAGTCCACAGAGTGTTCCCATTAGGGGTGGCTGCTGTGGAGGGCACTCCCCAGACTCTCCATGACCTGAATTTGTTTCATGAAAGCTATCTGGCTATTGAAAATAAAGTAAACAACCTTGTATCTACATTGACTTGATAATAGTTTTTGAGGTCCATTATCTAGTTTGTTTGGAAGAGTTATACGTGCTGATTCTCAGACTTGGGTTCTTAGGTTGTCCGCCTCGCCTTACACCCTCTGTGACAGAGAATGCCGTTTGGGGTGTCTTGACGAGGTAGATGACAAACGGACCATAACTCTGATATTATTTCTGAGTCTGTTATCTGAAGAATATCAAAAGTCCTACAACGTAATTGTACCTTTATTTGTCTTAAAACTTTTCACAGTTACTCACAATGCTATGATTATCTGTAATTTGTGAAAATTCAATAAAAAGATTGCAATATAAAAGATCCTCTGCTACTACGCAACTCCAATCCAGAGATGCTAATGCAAAAGGCACAGACTCCAGTGAGATTATCAAAAATGCTGCCGTAGCTAGATCTGTATCCAGATATCAAGATGGCGGAGCTCCTTCATAATGGTTTTCAGGTTGGTTTTTTAGTCCCCCCCTTTTCTAGTGAAGGTTGTCTGCTGGTCAAAAATTTACGTTCTGTCAGGTGTCATCCTAAAATAGTCCAGGATAAATTAAGTAAAGAACTAAAGGACGGTAGGATTGCAGGTCCATTCTCTTCCCCCCCTTTTAAAAATTTCAGGGTATCGCTTTTGGGTCCAAAAAAGGATTCTGGATCTTTCCGCCTAATCCACCATTTATCTTACCCTCATGGGCAATCCTTGAACAATGAGGTATCAGATTCTGAGACCTCTGTTACCTATACTTCATTTGATGAGGCATTGAGCTTGTTGAGGCAATTCGGTAGAGCATCCCTATTGTCAAAAGCAGATATAAAGTCGGCCTTTCGCCTCTTACCTGTGCACCGTTAAGGTTTCAACTCGCAAGGTTTTCATTTCAAGGACCTATTTTATTTTGACAAGTGTATGCCGATGGGGTTTTCCAGATCCTGTTTTTATTTTGAGGCCTTCTCCACCTTTTTACAGTGGGTCCTATCTAAAGTAGCCCATCCAGGTGACATTATTCACTACCTGGATGATTTTTTTTTTATTGGCCCAACTAACTTTGCTATCTGTGCGGATATGTTATCTTGTTTTTTCAATCTTTCCAATTTTTTTGGCACCCACCCCCCCCCCCCGGCAAAAGAAAAACAATTGGTCCTGTTTCAGTTATAGAATTCCTGGGCATTACTATAGATTCTGTGGCCATGGAATTCAGACTGACTCTAGAAAAATTGGTTAGGATGAGAGCTATGGTCACGTTATTTTTGTCAAAAAAGAAAGATTTTTCTTAGAGGTGTTCAGTCCCTGTTAGATCTTTTTACTTTTGCAGCTAGGGTTATTCCGGTAGCCAGAATCTTCTCGCGAAGATTTGCTATGGCTACTAGAGGTCTCAAGAATCCTTTCTCCCACGTAGCCATTAATTGCCAGATTAAAGAAGATTTAAGATTCTGGGATGAATTTCTAATTGGTTTCAATGGGAGCACTATATGGCAACATGATTTAGGTCTATATACTGGCGCGTTTCTCAATGGCCGTTGGTGTGCATCAAGATGGCATGTTCCTTGGAATTTTCCTGAAATCTTATGAAATTTAGTATTGTTAGAACTTTTCCCAGTCGTGGTTTCTTTGGTAATATGGAACAGATTCTTTAGGAATCAACGGGTTATCTTACACACAGACAATAAAGGGGTATTTTCGCTATCAATTGTCTGTCATCTAAATCTGAATTGGTAGTGAAATGACTTTGTTTTTTAGTGTTACCATGCCTTAAGTACAATATATGATTAAAAGCCAAACATGTACCAGGTATCACTAATGGGATCGCTGACTCACTATCTCGTTTTCAGTTTTCAAGTTTCCAAGAGCTAGCTCCAGAGGCGGATCAGGAAGGTTATCAATGCCCAGATTTCCTCTGGGGCTTGATCTGGGATTGATCTCCAGCAACTTCAAGAACTCTGTTTCTCAAAAGACTTGGGAGAAATACCTTCAATCTCGGTCAAAATGGTGTTCTTTTTGTTCTAGCATTAATATTGACTTTACTTCTGTTACGTCATATTCAGCATTATGTTTTCTTTCTGCTTTATTGAAAGCTGACTTATCCCCTAGCTCGATTCAGAAAATTCTTGCAGGTGTTTCCTTTTTCCTAAAATTTTGTGGTTTACAGTCTTTAAACACATTTTTTCCAGTTCGGCAGGTCCTAAAGGGTTTTAGGAGATCTCGCCCTGTTATGGATAACAGGCGTCCTATTTCGGTGGACCTTTTGGTAAAATTAATAGCCGTTTTTAGAGGTTGTTTGCTTCTCCCCACATGAGACATCCCTTTTGAGAGCAGCATTCGTTTTGGCATTTTTTGGCGCCTTTAGAGTTGGTGAATTTACTTCACCGAATAAATCAAATTCATCAATCCTTCTTTTTTCAGATATTTCTTTGCGTCAGTCTACACTTAAAATATTTCTACGGAAATCAAGGACAGATCGGTTTAATAGATGTCGTGTTGTTACACTTCATATGTCCTCAATTCAGTCTATTTGCCCTGTCTTTAGAATCTCGGAAAATCTTGCAATTAGACCCCTATTTTTAGGTTCATTCATTGTTTATATTGACTTGTCACCTTTAACAAGGTTTCAATTTTCCGCTGTTCTAGCATCCTGCTTTAAAATGTTGAATTTATCCAGCCATCGTTTTTCTCCCCATTCTTTTAGAATAGGAGCAGCCACAGAAACTAGCCACCTGGGTTTCTCTCCAGAGGAGTTAAAAAAACTGGGGCAGTGGGATAATAATAGATATCAAATTTATGTTCCTCCTGATCTGATTATTAATTGATTCTTTTTTGTTCTAGGTTCAGCGAAACGAGTGGTATGGATTATTGGTCATTCTTTTATTTTTTGGGCCAAAAAGAGAGCTGCAACTCAGAGCTATACACCTAACTTAGGTTTGGATAAGGATAATTTCAAAATGTTAGGGTCAGGAGTGAGAGGTTTGAGATGGAGGAATCTAAGAAATCATTTCATTTTTCTTTCAAGTCAATGGCCTTTACCAGAGGTTTTAATCATCCATGCTGGGGGCAATGACCTGGGCAAAGTTAAAACATGGGATCTTTTGTGCGAGATGAAAAGAGATGTATCTTCATTTAAGTTGTTATTTCCTCATGCCATCATTGCATTCTCTGAAATGTTGTCTAGGTTTCTTTGGAAGGTTGCTGGTAATCTTCGTTATTTGGAAAAGATAAGAAAACATTTAAATAGAACCGTACACAATTCGGTAGTTTCTTTATGTCATATAGACATTTAGATCTTGAAGGTTTTTTCTTGGGATTTTACAGGTCGGACCTTGTCCATTTATCTGACGTTGGATTGTACATATTTAATTTAGGCCTGCAAAATATTGTTGGACAAGCCACGGTGTTGGGGGACCACAGCCACTCCGTTAAAGTTTGAGTGGCTGTGGCTGTTGGGTTGTCATTCAGTCTAGTTCTGGATGGACATGGTCATATTATTATCTGAAAAAATGTTTATGCTTGATCTATGCCTTAATGCAAGATCTATTCTGTTGTGTTTTGGTTTAATAAATTATATTGATTGGGTTACCCCTTAAATAAATGCTGTGGCCAATTATTAGCCATTAAACTTATTTACGTGTCAGTCTCTTTATTGATGTTATTGCATTAATCTGTTGTATATCATTCTCCTTTGTGCTGTCCCATGTGTTTTGTTTTTTGCCTTTTTTGGAAGAGTTAAATCCCCAGTTAAATTCCCTTTTTTTTTTTTTTTTTTTTTATTGTTTCCCACTGGGGTTCTGGAAACACAACAGCAAGTGAGGGAAAAGCTATCTTAGACTGTTGTTATCAGAACATTTGCCCTCCTTAAAAGATTTACCCTCATCCATGTTTTAAAGTAATATTAAACCCAAAAGCAAACATTATGTCTTTTTTAGAGTTTATATTTTCTATTCTCATCTGGTGATCCAGTCAGTCAGTTTGTTGTTTTTCAAAAGAACAAGCTTTCCAGCAAAATGTATCAGTTAGAAAGAATAGAAAAACCATTAAACACTAGCAGGGGTGCTTAAAATGATCTTCATTTATTTATATATGCAAAACCTTTATCCCAAACCCCCCCCCCCCAAAAAAAAACAGCTTTCTGTAGCTGATTATAAAGCATTAGCTTCAATTTGGATTCAATTTGTTAGTTACATAGTTAGTCAGGTTGAAAAAAGACACAAGTCCATCTAGTTCAACTAAAAAAAAATAAATAAATAAATAAAAAAAAAAAAATATATATATATATATATATATATATACATATACACAGTATCTCACAAAAGTGAGTACAGCCCTCACATTTTTGTAAATGAGTTATGATGTCTTTTCATGTGACAACCTTTTAGAAATGACACTTTGCTACAATATAAAATAGTGAGTGTACAGCTTGTATAACAGTGTAAATTTGCTGTCCCTTCAAAATAATTCAACACACAGCCATTAATGTCTAAAATGCTGGCAACAAAAGTGAGTACACCCCTAAGTGAAAATGTCCAAATTGAGCACAATTAGCCATTTTACCTCCCCGATGTCATGTGACTCATTAGTGTTACAAGGTCTCGGGTGTGAATGGGGAGCAGGTATGTTAAATTTGGTGTTATCGCTCTCACTCTCTCAACCCTGAACCTTGGGGTACACCACTGATAATCTTAGATCATTCAGAGTAAGAATCATTAACCACTACTCTCTGCATTTGGTCTTTTAGCCAGTTTTCTATCCATTTACAAACTGATATTTCCAAGCCTGTAGACTTTACCTTACACATGAGCCGTGTGTGGGGAACTGTGTCAAACACTTTTGCAAAATCCAAGTATACCACGTCCACAGCCACCACTCTGTCCAAGGTTTTACTTACCTCCTCATAAAAAGAAATCAGGTTTGTTTGGCAACTTCTGTCTTTCATAAAACCATGCTGTATGTTGCTTAAAATATTTTTTTTCCACCAAGAACTGATCTATGTGGTCTTTTATTAAACTCTTCAATATCTTCCTGACTATACAAGTTAAACTAACAGGCCTATAGTTACTTGGTAAAGACTTTGATACCTTTTTAAATATGGGCACCACGTTGGTCCTACGCCAATCCAGTGGTACTATTCCAGTCATTGACGAGTCCCTAAAAAATTGATACAATGGCTTTGAAATGACAGGGCTCAATTCTTTTAGGATCTGTGGATGGATGCCATCTGGTCCAGGTGCTTTATCCACCTTATTCTGTCTAAATACTTCTGGACCATCTCACTTTTGAGCCATTGTGGATCATTTGGGGCTGTGTCACTACTTCTTTGTATACACAGAGCTGAAGAAAGTATTTAATAAGTTTGCCTTCTCTTTGTCCCCAGTCACCCACTCATGATTTTTTTTTTTAAAGGGCCTACATGCTCAGACCAGACCTTTTTACTATTAACCTCCCTAGCAGTAATCCCAAGTGTGGCTCAGGGTTAATTTTCAGTACCATAAGCGGAAAACCCAAGCCACACTCGGGATTACACTGTTAAATCTCTCTGCATGTACTTACATGCTCTCTGCAAACCCATGATGTCCTCCAGCGATGTCTTCCAGCCGGATCATCCAGCTGATGTATCAGGGTTCTGGGCTCGTTTCCTTGCGAGCGCCACGGTGCATGGGGGCGGAGCCGGCGGGATTTCAAAAATTTAAAAACAAACACACAATACATTGTAATCTATAGATTATATTGCTGTATCAAATTATTTCACCTCATATTTGTCCCTAGTGCTTTGTCCAGTGCCCTGCCTGCACTTTTAACATTCTTTCTGCCATTCTTTCTGCCTGAAAGCTTGAGAGCGTCCATGGCATCCAAAAGGCATCCCTCTACGTCAAAATCGCTTTTGGACCAGCTAAAAAACAGTGAATCACTTGCAGAATTGAGCGCTAGTGATTCGTGGAGAAATTCATCATCAGACACTGAAAGTGACGACAGCTATTTGAATGCCGTTTGCATATGCTGACGCGACCTATGTATGCGTTCGCTTTGGCGAGCGAGCACAAGGGAACGGGGGTGCTTTTCATTTTTTTTTATTGTTTATTTTACTTTTATTTTTCTATTTTGATGCTTTCTTTTTACATTTTTAAATCACTTTTATTCTTATTACAGGGAATGTAAACATCCCTTGTAATAGGAATAGGGCATGACAGGTCCTCTTTACAGCAAAATCTGGGGTCTATAAGTCCTCAGATTATGCCTCTAGGCTGGGAATACTGAAATTAAAAAAAAAAACAGTTCAAACCAATATGCAGTGTCTAGTATTACAGTGACTAGTAATATTGCACACTTGTTTGGACACATTTCAGTGTTTTTGGTTTGATTAAATTATTGAATCAAATGTATTATTATTATATTGTTGTTTTTTTATAATTATTTATTATAATTTTTGATTTCGTGTTTCAAATTTTATGATACCCGGGATGTCTATTATTATTATTATTATTATTATACAGGATTTATATAGCGCCGACAGTTTGCGCAGCGCTTTACAATATTAGGGCAGACAGTACAATTATAATACAATTCAATACAGGAGGAATCAGAGGGCCCTGCTCGTTAGAGCTTACAATCTAGGAGGGAGGGTTAAATGATACAAAAGGGCAGTAAACTGTGGGGGATGAGCTGATTGAGAAAAAAGGAGTGTAGTTATTAGGTGGTGGCAGGATAGGCTTCCCTGAAGAGAAAAGTTTTCAGGGATTGCTTGAAAGTGGATAAATTTGGGGACATTCTGACCGATTGGGGTAGGGAGTTCCAGAGGATGGGAGAGGCTCGGGAGAAGTCTTGGAGGCGAGTATGAGAGGAGGTGATGAGGGAGCTGGAGAGCAGGAGGTCTTGGGAGGAGCGAAGAGGACGGTTAGGTTGGTATTTTGAGACAAGGTTGGTGATGTAGCTGGGAGCAGAGTTGTGGATGGCTTTGTAGCTGAGTGTTAGTATTTTAAATTTAATTTGTTTGGCGAGTGGCAGCCAATGGAGGGATTGGCAGAGGGGGTGGCAGACGTTGAGCGGTTTGTAAGGTGGATGAGTCTGGCAGCGGCATTCATGATGGACTGGAGAGGGGCTAGTCTATTTAAAGGTAGACCAGTGAGGAGGGAGTTGCAGTAGTTGAGACAAGAGATGACCAGGGAGTGAATCAGGAGCTTTGTGGTTTCATTGGTTAAGAAGGGACATATTTTAGAGATGTTGCGGAGATTGAGGCGGCAAGCCTTAGAAAGTGATTGGATGTGGGGTCAAAAGAGAGTTCAGAGTCCAGGATAACACCAAGCACCCTGACATGTGTGGATGGGTGGATGGTTTTGCCATTGCTCTTGACAGAGAAGTCGGGAGAACTGGAATGTGGGGGAGGAAATATTATGAGTTCAGTTTTGGACAAGTTGAGTTTAAGAAAGTGGTGGGACATCCAGGCAGATATGTCTGTTAATAAGCTAGTGACACGTGAGGAGACTGATGGGGTGAGTTGGGGGGTGGAGAGGTAGATTTGGGAATCGTCAGCGTAGAAATGATATTGAAAGCCGTGGGAGGCTATCAGCCGACCTAGGGAAGAGGTGTATATTGAAAATAAGAGGGGTCCAAGAACAGAACCTTGGGGGACCCCAACAGAGAAGGGAAGAGGAGAGGAGGAGGTAGAATTGTAGGTTACGCTGAAAGTGCAATGGGATAGGTAGAACGAGAGCCACTGAAGAGCACAGTCACGAAGACCGAGGGAGTAAAGTTTTTTGAGGAGGAAGGGGTGGTCAACAGTATCAAAGCCAGCCGAAAGATCCAGGAGTAGGAGTATAGAGAAGTGTCCATTGGTTTTTGCAGTTAGTAGGTCATTTGTGAGTTTAAGAAGGGCAGTTTCTGTGGAATGTTGAGGGCGAAATCCAGATTGAAGGGGGTCCAGTAGGTTATTCTTAACAAGGTGGTCACTCAGTTGGTTGTAGACTAGGCGTTCTAGGAGTTTGGAAGAAAAGGGAAGCAAGGAGATAGGGCGCAGATTGTTTAGATCGGTAGGGTCCAGGGATGGCTTTTTGAGTATGGGGGTGACCAATGCATGTTGTAGAGCATTAGGGAAGATGCCAGAAGAGAGGGAGAGATTGAAGATGTGAGTTAGAGAGTGCAGGATAGAGTCAGAGGGTGAGCGTAGTATTTGAGAGGGAATAGGGTCCAGTGGACAGGTGGTTAGGTGGGCATTAGAAAGGAGTTTAGCAACCTCGTTTATAGTAGCAGGTTTGAATAAGGATAGTGTCGATTGTGCTTGTTGACATGGGGTGTCAACTGGGGAGGATGCCTGTAGAGTGGAGAGTTTGTCACAAATTATGTCAATCTTGCTTTTGAAGTGGTTAGCAACCTCCTGGGCAGTGAGTGTGTTAGTGGGCGGAAGCAGTGGAGGGCGAAGTAGGGAGTTGAAGGTAGAGAAGAGTTGACGGGGCTGGATGAGAAGGAGTTAATAAGAGTGGTAAAATATGTCTGCTTGGCAGTGTGGAGGCGAGAATTGTATTTATGGAGGGCAGATTTGTATTGGTGGCTGCGTCAGTTTTCTTTTCTTAGGCTTTTTCCCTCTGTTTTCACATTGTGATCTGGTCAGTAACACACCTCCTCACACACAGTCGATTGTGCTTGTTGACATGGGGTGTCAACTGGGGAGGATGCCTGTAGAGTGGAGAGTTTGTCACAAATTATGTCAATCTTGCTTTTGAAGTGGTTAGCAACCTCCTGGGCAGTGAGTGTGTTAGTGGGCGGAAGCAGTGGAGGGCGAAGTAGGGAGTTGAAGGTAGAGAAGAGTTGACGGGGCTGGATGAGAAGGAGTTAATAAGAGTGGTAAAATATGTCTGCTTGGCAGTGTGGAGGCGAGAATTGTATTTATGGAGGGCAGATTTGTATTGGTGGCTGCGTCAGTTTTCTTTTCTTAGGCTTTTTCCCTCTGTTTTCACATTGTGATCTGGTCAGTAACACACCTCCTCACACACAGTCGATTGTGCTTGTTGACATGGGGTGTCAACTGGGGAGGATGCCTGTAGAGTGGAGAGTTTGTCACAAATTATGTCAATCTTGCTTTTGAAGTGGTTAGCAACCTCCTGGGCAGTGAGTGTGTTAGTGGGCGGAAGCAGTGGAGGGCGAAGTAGGGAGTTGAAGGTAGAGAAGAGTTGACGGGGCTGGATGAGAAGGAGTTAATAAGAGTGGTAAAATAGGTCTGCTTGGCAGTGTGGAGGCGAGAATTGTATTTATGGAAGGCAGATTTGTATTG
>BLSH010254914.1:2803759-2816515 GCA_018402905.1 Glandirana rugosa
TACCTATTGTCTACAATACATGTAATTATATGTTACACAATTGACATTTACAAGGATACTACCGGGAAGTACCGTAGATTTCATCACACCGGTTCCTTTTAACGTAAAATTTCACATAAATTACGAAAGAGAAAGAGAATATAAAAGAAATGTAAAGAATTTTCACGTGATCTTACATTCAGTTTTAATAACAAGAACAAAACCTACTTCATACTTTTTCAATCTTGATCACAACTCGCTTGGGCCTGACATTGCAAGCCCAGGCATGGCTTGAAATCCCACAGGCACCGTGCCTGGGCCTGGGCCTGTAAAGTTTTTAGCAAGCCCAAGACCCGAACGATTTTTGAAATGTCCGGGTCCGGGTCCGTGCCACGGACACCCTAAAGTTCGGTACGGACCCGAACGTTACAGTCCGGGTTCGCTCAACACTAGTTCTAACTTTTTCATACTTCATCCAAAACAAGAACAATAATTTTGACTTACATTCTAGTGCACTTTTAAGAAATGTAAAGAAAATATAAGAGAAAGAGAAAGCATTAAATACACTTTAAAATGCAATTTTCCTTGGCCACACTACTTTAGATGCCATGAAGGGCCATCATAGGAACATTTACAGTTAACACATTGTATATTAATGTACATAACATCTGTTATCCATAACAAACTCTTTAATTTTTCCCTTTTCCTTTCTATTTCACACTTTTCCCCTCTCTCTACTTTCCAACATGCTCATACTTTTCTTCTTTGCAGTAACACCCTCTCTCCTCAAACTCTCACTTCTTAACCCCCCTTTGCCACCCCACAGCCTATACATATCCCCCTCACTTTTGCCCTCTCAATACCATTGCACTTATCACCTCCTACTCATTCTGAGCCCACACAATGCCCCCACCTCCACTGCCTCCCTTGTATAGGTCACACTCCCACCTTACTGCTCTAACCTTCTTACTACTCCTTATGTCTGGGGATATTGCCCTAAACCCTGGCCCTCCTCCAGCCAACTCTAACCCACAGAACTGGCAGTCTAGCTTCTCTGACAATAGCCGTAACTCCCACTGTCTTATCTCAATTCCCCTGATTTCAAGAGTCAGCCCGCCCTTATGTGTGCCCTCTGGAATGCCCGCTCTGTCTCCAACAAACTTGCCTCGGTCAATGACCTTTTCCTTTCCAACTTCCTCAATTTACTTGCTATTACCAAAACCTGGCTCCAGGAATCCGACACTGCTTCTTCAGCTGCCCTCTGCCATGGTGGCCTTCTCTGGACTCACTCACCCAGATCCAGCGGACGAAAAGGAGGTGGAGTTGGACTTCTCCTCTCCCCAAAAAGTACCTTCCAGGTTCTTCCTACACCTTCCTCTCTTTCCCTCTGTTCTTTTGAAGTGCACTAAATGTGTCTATTTTCTCCAGTTTGTTTGAGGGTTGAAGTCATTTACTGACCCCCTGGCCCTGTGTCACACTTTCTTGATGACTTCTCTGCATGGCTACCCTACTTCCTCTCCTCTGAAGTACCTGCCATCATCCTTGGAGACTTTAACATTCCAGTCAATGCTAACACCTCAGCCACTTCCCAACTACTCAATTTAACCTCCTTCAACCTAACACAATGGACACAAACCACCACTCACTCCAATGGCAACACTCTTGACCTTGTATTCTCCCACCTCTGCACTCCCTGCAACTTCTCTAACACCCCTTTCCTCTCTCCGATCACAACCTCATCAGTTTCACACTCTCCCTGTCTCCTACCTCCCATGCCGCCAACCTGCAAACAGTTACCCACAGGAACGTTTGCCAACTCAACCCTTCCCTTTTTCATTCTGCTACGGATTGCCTTTATGATGAAATCACACCCCTGTCCTGCCCAGACCTGACCTTTACAACAACATATTGTCATCCTCCCTGGACACACTTGCCCCCATCTCTACACTCAGAACCAGGCCTTGTCTGCTACAACCCTGGCAAACAGATGACACCAGAGGTCTCAAGAAACACAGCCGTGCTCTTGAGCGAGTGTGGCATAAAAGTAAACCCCTACAAGACATCACCCTTTACAAATCTGCCCTCCTCAAATACAACTCCTGCCTCCACCCGCTAAACAAATCTACTACACCACTCTCATCAAATCCCTCTCATCCAATTCCTTACTCCACCCCCCACTGCCTCCACCTACCAACTTGCTCACTTCCCAGGAGATTGCCAATCACTTCAAAAACAAAACTGACACAATTTGTGATGAGATATCCTCCGTCCAGCTTCCACTGACCAACACACCAAGTCCAACACCCCACTCAACACTTTCCAAGTTGCCAAACTCCTTTCCACAGCCCAACCCACCAAGGACCCTGTCCCCTCACAACTTCTAAACCACATCTTCAACCTCTCCCTCTCATCAGGCACCTTTCCTATTCACTCAAACATGTGCTGGTTCCCCCATACTTAAAAAACCCTCACTGGACCCCACCTGTTTGAATAACTTAAGACCCATTTCCCTGCTCCCGTTTGCCTCCAAGCTTCTTGAACGCCTGGTCCACAACCGTATGAGTTGCTTCCTCACTGACAACAACCTTCTCGATCCCCTACAATCCGGCTTCCACCCAGCAGTGTATTTAGGTATTGTGCTGCCCTAGGCCTGACTAAACCTGTGCACCCCCCTAATTTAAATATGAGCCACCCCTTCCTGTTTCCTGAACCGCCTTGAGATTTTCCAGTGGTGACACTAGTTTTGATGGCTTTGGGGGGGGGGTAATGGATTCCCTTAATTTGCAGAGATTTCCTCACACTTTCTGTTTGGCTATGGGGCAACACAACAACTCACTGGTTGGGGTCTGCCTCCTGGGCCCCTCAGGATGCCCTTGTCCCCTACATATGTATGGGCTTTCCCCCCTGATAGTGACCCTGTCCAGCCACTTTATGGGGTGCTAGATCGATTTGCCTCCCGGGCCAGGCCATCCCATAGGACTGGCACTACACTAAGTGTAGCGCAAGCCGGCAGGGACTCTCTTTGTGCTGCCCCCCTGCAAAGTGCTGCCCTAGGCCTGGGCCTTGTCGGCCTAGGCCAAGATACAGCATTGCTTCCACCCCCAACATTCAACTGAAACTGCCCTACTAAAGCTCACCAACGACCTCCTAACTGCTAAAACCAATGGCCAGTATTTCTTACTCATACTCTTAGAACTCTCTGCTGCCTTTGACACAGTCGACCACCCACTCCTCCTCAATAAACTCCACTTCCTTGGCCTCCATGACTCTGCTCTTTCCTGGTTCTCCTCCTACCTATCTCAGCGCACCTTTAGTGTCACATACAACAACATCTCCTCCGCTCCTCTATCTCTTTCTCTCTTTCTGTTGGGGTACCCCAAGGCTCTGTCCTTGGGCCCCTCTTATTCTCCCTCTATACATCTTCCCTGGGCCAGTTGATAATGTCCCATGGCTTCAATTACCACCTCTATGCTGACGACACCCAGATCTATCTCTCGACTCCTCAACTCTGCACCTTAATCTCCTCACGCATCACAAACTTACTGAATGACATATTGGTATGGATGTCACGCCACTTCCTCAAACTCAAGCTTTCTAAAACGGAGCTTGTAATATTTACTCCTCCCCAGGCCACTCCTCATGACTTTACCATTGAGATCAACGACACAACCATTGGACCTTCCACACATGCCGGGGTGCTGGGTGTAATCCTAGACTCTGACCTCTCTTTCAGCTCCCACATTCAATTACTGGCTGAATCTTGCCACCTTAACCTCCACAACATCTCCAGAATTCGCCCCTTCCTGACTAACGACACCACAAAACAACTTATTCACTCCCTGGTTATTTTCCCACCTTGATTACTGCAACTCTCTCCTCACTGGCCTACCATTACACAGGCTATCCCCTCTTCAGTCTATAATGAATGCTGCTGCCAGATTTATACACCTTACTAACCGATCCGTGACTGCTGCCCCGCTCTGCCAATCGCTTCACTGGCTTCCTCTACCCCACCGTATAAAATTAAAAATACTAACCACAACATACAACACTGCCCCCAGCTACATCACCAATCTCATCTGCAGATATTGCCCCAATCGTCCTCTTTGCTCCTCCCAGGACCTCCTGCTCTCTAGCTCCCTTGTTGCCTCCTCCCATGCTCACCTACAGGACTTCTCCAGAGCCTCTCCCATCCTCTGGAACTCATCCTGCCCCAGAATGTCTGGTCAGCCCCCACCCTGTCCGCCTTTAGGCGATCCTTGAAAACTCACTTATTCAGCCTACCCCACCTCCACCTATTAACTATGCTTGAGTCACCTCTGTCAGATCATCCCCTGCAGCCATTACCTTTTGTACCACCTCCCCCTCCCTTTAAATTGTAAGCTCCATGAGCAGGGCCCTCCTAGTCCTTCTGTATTGACCTGTATCGTAATTGTACTGTGTCCCTTCTTTATTGTAAAGTGCTGTGCAAACTGTTGGTGCTATATCAATCCTGTATAAAAATAATAATAATAATAATGTAGCACACCCCTAAGGAGCCGCAAGTAGAATGGGATCCCCCACCCTGCACAGCCAGGCACACCGAATTTAGACGGGCACTTAGAGTCAGAGAACACTCCGTGACTGTTTTTTTGTTTTATTGAGGGATATAAACTTGGATAGGGATTGGAGATTATGGGATGCCCAGTAAACTTCAAAACAACTTCAGGAACAAATCTTCCTATATACAGTGCTATATACACACAACTTCTTCCTCCAGCACTCACTTGCTTGCAGAACCCAGCTATATCACCTTGTTGCAATATGGTGGTTAAGCTTGTGCACAGCCGAAAATTTTGTTAGTTTTCGTTCCATTCAAATTTAGAATTTTTCGGGAATTCGGACATTCAAAATTCGGAAATTAGCGAATTCGGCAATACGAATATGCCCAAATTCGATATTCAGAAATTAAAAAATAAGAAAGAACATTTGAAATAATAACTAGCTAATAAATAACTATTAAATTATAGGCATTGGAATTTCCTTTAAAATATGGCTGTTAGTGAACTTAACCACTTGCCGACCGCCTGCCGCGATGGCCCCTCCGCAGTGAAAGAACGGAGGTCCGTGCATGTAAATACGGATCTCCGTTCTGACAGAGGGGGAAGGGCGGTGATCACAGTACATGGAAGCAGTGATCACTTCCCTCCCCCTGCCAGGCCAGCACCAATACAATTAGAACACAGTGAGGTAACACAATTAATCCTTAGAGTGCCCCCTCAGGTTAACCCCTTCACTGCCAATGGCATTTACACAGTAATCAGTGCATTTTATAGCACTGATCGATGTATAAATGCCAATGGTCCCAAAAAAGTGTCAACATAGTCCAACATGTCAGCCACAATATCGCATTACCGCTAAAAATCGCAGATTGCCGCCCTTACTAGTAAAAAATGTAAAAAATAAAAACCCCAGAAATGAATTCTCATCATCCATAAATGCGGGAACTTTTGCGCAAACCAATCAATAAACACTGATTGCAATTTTTTAAATAAAAAATATAAGGAGGAATATAAATTGCCCAAAACCGATGAAAAAAATGTTTTGTTTTTTTTTTGGATTTGTATCTTAGCAAAAAGTAATATATATTTTTTTTTTTTTTGCAAAATTGTCGCTCTTTTTTTATTTATAGCGGAGATTAGAAATGATGCAGAGGTGATCAAATACCACCAAAAGAAAGCTCTATTTGTGGGAAAAAAGGACACAAATTTTGTTTGGGTACAACGTCGCACAACCGTGCAATTGCCAAAGCGACGCAGTGCCGAATCGCAAAAAGTGCTCTGGTCCTAAAGTGTGAAATCCTTCCGGGCTGAAGTGGTTAAATACTAAATTTATCACTAACAGGCATATTTTCAAGGAAATTCCAATAACTATAATTGAATAGTTATTAATCCACAATATGGTGGCTAAGCTTGTGCACGGCCGAAAAATTTGTTCGTTTTCGTTCCATTCATTTTTTTATTTTTTTGGGAATTCGGACATTCGAAATTTGAAAATTTCCGAATTCGGCAATACGAAAATGCCGAAATTTGATATTCGGAAATTCGGAAGTAAAATATCCCAAAAATTAAAAAAAAAAACGGAAATTTGGAATTCAGAAATTCAGAAATAAGAAAGAACATTTGAAATAATAACTAACTAATAAATAACTATTAAATTAAAAGTATTGGAATTTCCTTTCAAATTTGGCTGTTAGTGAAATTATATACGAAATGTATAACTAACAGCCATATTTTCACAGAAATTCCAATACCTATAATTGAATAGTTATTTATTAGTTAGTATTTCAAATGTTTAGAGTTGAGCGAACCCGAACTGTAAAGGGTTTAGGGTGTCCGTGACCCGAAACCGGACATTTGAGAAAAAGTCCGGGTTCAGGGTTTGGGTATTTTTTCGCGCCTTTTTCATGCATTTTGAAAAGTTGCAGGGAAGCCAATCAACAAGCGTTTCACTCGTTTGCCCTTAGAAGCCATCACAGCCACGCCTACTAATGGCATGGCTGTGATTGGCCAGTGCATCATGTGACCCAGCCTCTATATAAGCTGGAGTCACGTAGTGCTGCATGTCACATCATCTCATACTAGTGTAGGGGGGGATGCTGCTGCTGCTGTGAGGGACAGATTATCTTTAGAAAATCATCTCATACTAGTGTAGGGAGAGGATGCTGCTGCTGCTGTGAGGGACAGATTAGCTTTAGAAAATCATCTCATACTAGTGTAGGGAGAGGATGCTGCTGCTGCTGCGAGGGGCAGATTAGTTTTAGAAAATCTGTTAAAAACAGCGATTTATTGGTGGGTGGGTGCTAGAGGAGATTTTTGTTTGCTAGAGTACGTTTTGTTTGCTAAGCAAAGTGCCTCATATAAAACCTAAGCAATTTTTTTGTTTATTAGGTGGGCATTTGCAGCCATTTTTTTTTTTTTTTTAAAGAGAATTTATTGGGTTTTTGCATTTCTGCATACATCAAAATAAGCATTACAGAGTAATATGCAGTAACAAGAAGCATAGTTAGCCCTTTACATCAGAAACTAGTATGTCCAAGAAATAGAGTGGGGAGAGCTGGAAAGAAGGGCAGTCCAAACAGGGAGGACTCAAAACATTCAGGAGAGGGGAGGGGCAATGCGAGGGGAAGTAGGGGGGGCTCGCGTAGTCCATATAGTTGTATAGTAGTATGCTCATCCTTGGGTTCGGATGACGTAGATTCGGGTGTAAAGGAGGAGAAGAAAAATAAGAAAAGGGAGGGGGGGTCAGGCCTGAGGAAGTGTCGATGGTAGTATAGCCTTTATCACGTGCAGAGTTCTTGATCTTGGATTCCAAGGATCAAAAGAGAAAGTCACTAGCCGTTTCCAGGTGTGGGCGCGGGAGCGTCCAGGTAGGAATACTTGTCAAAAAGATGTGGTTGGTTGTCAATGAAAGAGGACCATTTTCGTGAGAACCAGTGAGTATCGTAGTAGGACTTCTCGATTTTCATTAACTTGGACAGGTCTGCTATTACCTCCTTGAGCGTGGGTGGAGTTGGAGATATCCAACGCCGAAGGATTGCTCTTCTAGCTGCCATGTAGCATGATGCGATCCATGGTTTGTTATTGTAGAAGAGATGAAATTGCCCCTTGGGCAAAGTAGGGGTTATTGTCTCAAGATTGCCAAAAAGGAGAGGATAGATAAGCCCGTGTGGGAACAATCCGGTAATTTGGTTGGTGAAGGTTTCAATTTCCCTCCAGAAGAAGGCCACCTGTGGGCATTCCCATAGTCTATGGAGGAGTGAGGGTCTTGGGGCATTACATAGCGGGCAAAGATTAGATTCGGGTTTATGAGATCTCGGAACGAAGGGGACGTAGGCTCTGTGGGTTATTTTCAGCTGCTGCTCCCTCCAGAATTCATTTGTAATGTATTTGCAGGTGGATTGGAAACCTCGCAGAATAGTATTGAAAGCATCCGGGGAGTTTAGGTCATTATTCCATTTGGACGAAAGGCCGGTGGTGGACCTGGAGGAGGACAGGGTTTGTCTTAGAGGCTTAAAGATATCCGAGATTCTGGAGGTTCCTTTAGATATCCAAAAGTCCAGAGGCATTTGTTGAGAATGAGGGGCTTTGGAAGGGAGGAGGGTTGAGGCAAAACTTACTGCTTGACCAATCTGTAAGTAGTGGTGGGTGGGAAGAGAAAAGTCTTTCAAGACCATGTCAGTGGGAAGAGGAAGTCCTGTGGAGGGGTCGAACAGTTGAGAGAACCATTGGAGTCCTTTGGGTATCCAGGAGCTGAAAGCAGGGTGTTGTTGAGCCTGAGAAAATAGAGGGTGCCCACATATAGCCAGATGTTTAGATGTGTGGAGCGGAAGCTTCAGCAGCTTCCTGGTCTCCCTCCAGGCCAAGACCGTGTCCTTTATGAACAGGTTATGTCTCAAGTGATGAGGGATGTCTTACAGCTTGCAATGTAGCAAGTTGGATAACCTATTGGGTGCTGCCATGGAAGTTTCCAGTTCGAAATTAGAATAACTAGACGAGTTTGTTATCCAGTTCAAGGCCACTCGTAGGAGACAGGATAGATTGTACAGTCTAGTGTCGGGGAGGCCAACACCTCCCTCGGACTTGGGCAGAACGAGTTTGCGGAGAGAGATGCAGGGTTTGTGGCTCGCCCATAGGAAGGATGATAGTGCTTTGTGTAAGATCTGGACGTCTTTGTGCTTCAATAGTAATGGAATGGTCTGGAGGGGATAAAGTAATTTTGGGAAACTCATCATTTTGTATAAGTGGCACCTACCAAGAAAAGAGAGGTGTAATTTGGACCAATTTTGGAGTTCTCGAATTATTTTCTGAATGGTTGGCGTAAAATTTAGGTGGTATATAGAGTATGGTGATTTACCTATATTAATCCCCAAGTACGTGGATTGAAAAGGGGTAAGATTTCGCTCTTGGAAAAATTTATACGTAGCCCGGAGCATCTACAGAATAGACTGAAGGTGTCCTGAATAAAAGGCATATCAGAGGAGTGATCGGAGGAAAAAATTAAAATGTTGTCCGTAAATAATGCTGTTTGGAGAAGTGTTTTGCCAATTCGTATGCCTGATAGGCCAGGTTGGGTGATGAGGTATCTGGACAGGGGCTCTAAGGCTAGATTGAAGAGGAGTGGGGAAAGGGGGCAGCCCTGTCTGGTTCCCTTGTGAAGACGGATCTTGCCGGAGACGCAGCCCGCTGCCACTACATAAGCCGCTGGGTCTGAGTACATGGCCTCTATAAGGTGGCAGAAAGGGCCTTGAAAGCCAAATGCTTGGAGGGACATGGTTAGCCAATGAAAGCTGACGTTATCGAAGGCTTTCTCCACGTCTAGGGTGACAATGGCTGCGTCTCCGGCACATCCCGCTCTAGCTGCCTCCAATACCATCAAAACTTTTCTGATGTTGTTAGTGGCGGACCTCCCATGTATGAAGCCCGCTTGGGCCGGGTGAATGAGGGAGGGCAGGATTAGGGCCAGTCTGTTGGCTATAATTTTGGAGAGAATTTTTGAATCTAGATTTAAAAGTGAAATAGGTCTGTAAGAGCCCGGGTCCGTAGGGTCTTTCCCTTTTTTTTGGTATTATTTTAATGTGGGCTTGGTGACCGGTTGGTGGGTACGGATTGCCATCCAAGATGCCTTGGTAAACAGCATGTAAGGTGGGGACTAGTAGGTCATGTGTAAGTTTGTAAAATTCTGAGGTAAAACCATCTGGTCCCGGGGCTTTGCCCGGGGCCAGGGTTTTGATGGTATTTTCAATTTCCAAGATAGATATTGGGGCGTTTAGAGTTTGAAGTGCTTCTTGGTGAATTTTGGGGAGGGAGAGGCTCTGGAGGAAAGACATGGCTGCAGATTCATCAATGGGGTCTGGGCCATATAGAGTTGCATAGAAGTTTTCTAGGATTTGGTTGATTTGTTTAGCGGCATTGGCTAGTCGACCCTGTTTGTCTCTGAGGGCAGCAATGTGAACTGGTGAGTGTGGGCCTTTGCAAAGACTGGAAAGAAGTTTCCCAGGCTTATTCCCAAATCTGTGAAATTTGCGTTCCAATGCCGAGTTATGCATAAGTTCTTGTGTTATGGCCCAATGGTCAAAGCGATCCTTGGCTTTCCTCCAGGCTTCCCTGTGTGCTGGTGAATTAGACTGACTTAGGGATAGATGGGCAGTCCTGAGTGAGTGACTGGCTTGGAGAAACTCTGAAGCAGCCTTTTTCTTGAAGGCTGGGGCAAAGGAGATAATTTTCCCCCTCAGAACAGCCTTCCCCGTTTCCCAAAAGAGATTCGGGTTAGATATGTGGGTGCTATTGTTGGTTGCGAAGTCTTTCCAAGTGTCTGTAAGTTCATTGTGTAACTCCCTATTATGTGCGAGGTATGAAGGAAATCTCCATATCCTAGGTGAGGTCTGGGAGGACGTGCCTAAAATAGTAGCAGTAAGGGGGACGTGGTCCGAAATGGCTATGTCGTTTATCAGTGGATCGGTGGCCAAAGGGAGCATGAGTGGAGAGAGGAAAAGATAGTCTATCCTCGATTGAGTGGCATGTGGGTGTGAGAAAAAAGGGAAATCTCTGCCCTCTGCGTTGTGAAGCCTCTACAGGTCCGTTAGACCCAGATCTTCAGCCCATTGAGCGAGAATGGGAATGGATTTAGAGGGCTTGGTAGGTTTATGAGATGGGGAGGCCATCCTGTCCTCTGTGGGGTCCATGACCGAGTTGAAATCCCCCGCGATAATACATGGGAGGTGGATATGTGGGGCGAGGTGTGCTGAGAGAGCTGGAAAAATTGCTTGTTAGGGGAGTTAGGGGCATAAACTGCAGTGAGAGACCATTTCCTGCCCTGAGTTTTGAGCCTGACCGTAAAGAGTCGGCCATCCTTGTCTGAGTGGGTGAAAAGTAGTTCGTGGGGCAAGTTCTTGTTGATTAGTATCAGAACTCCCGCTCTCCCCTTGACAGCGGGTGATCCCATGACATGCCCGACCCAAAGTTTACGCATTCGTACAAAATCAGAGGGAGCCAGACGGGTCTCCTGGAGAATCGCTATGTCTGAGCGGAGGCGTTTGAGGTGGCGAAGAATGGCCATGCGCTTATTGGGGGAATTGAGGCCTTTGACGTTCCAAGACGTTATGTGAATTGACATGGAGTAGGTGTGGGTCTGCGTGACGTGTTGGGCGAGCATCTAGGTAGTTATTGTTAAGATAGTGGGAACACGTGAGGGGTGTAGAGGTGAGGAGGGAGGGTGAAGGGAAGGAGAATGGGTGAGAGTGTATGCCTGTGTCCTTGGAGTGGAAAATGACTGGACAACAAACAGTAAGAACGACAACATACTGAATGCAACATAAAAACCAAACCTTACTTCCGGTTCCGGCGCCTCATGAGACTGGAGTGAGAGCGCGCAGCTTCGCTCCCGCAGGCAGAATACCGGCACACAGATCGGGACTCGGGTGAGTGAGGGGAACACTCCTAGTCCCAGATGGACAAATTTTTAACCGCCCCGCGGTCAGAACCTGCCGCTCAGGACCGTCCAAATATTTTGGGACAAGTGCCAGGGTGTACCAAGATGGCCGCTGCCACGGAGCAGGCCGCACACACAATGGAAATACAGGCTCCGGAGGCCCGCAGCGCAGACAACGCAGACGAATACTCCAAAATAGCCCAAGCGGTGGCTGCCCTCCTACTCCCCAACATCTCTCAGGTGGTAGACACAGCAGTACAAACAGGCATGTCTCAGCTGCGGAGAGAGCTGGGGGAGCAGGCCCGCAGATTATCCACAGTAGAAGCCAGAGTATCAGATGTGGATGATGAACTGTACCAAATAACAGGCACCCTAGAAAAACAAGACAAAGCCTTCTCTGCCATCCAGGAAAAGCTAGAAGACTTGGAAAATAGGTCCAGAAGGAGCAACCTACGGATCATAGGCCTTCCTGAAAACTGCCCTAGTAATGCTCTAGTTCATATCTGCTCTTCACATATCCCTGAGGTACTAGGCCTACCAGCACCTTGCACAGTGGAGCGGGCCCACAGAATAGGCCCTCCAGATCCGAACCGCAAATCTCCCAGAGCAGTCATAGTAAAATACCTCAACTATGCTGACAAGCTAGAAATACTGCAGGCCTTCAGAAGAAACCGCAACCTAAAAATTGAAGGTTCAAGCCTCCTAATCTTTGCGGATTACTCGGCTGAAGTATCCAGGAAACGTAAAGCGTTTCAGGCAGTATGTTCAGAACTCTATAAACAAAAGGTGCGTTTCTCCCTGGCCTTCCCGGCTATTTTACGGATTCAAACCACCGATGGCAAACAGATAACTTTCCAAACCCCACGAGAAGCAGAGTCTTACCTCAGATCTATGGCTGCTAAACAAAACAGCTCATCCAACCCCCAGGACCACACATCAACTAACTCCAGGGAACAAAGGAGCCCTAGAAAGGATCCAGCAAAGCGCCTGCGTCCGAACAACAATGGGGGCCTACCCCCGACACCTTCCTGAGGGAGTCTCGTGGCCTTTCCCAGTCAGCAAAGCTACCTAGTATGGGCCTCCCCAGCCCCCCCTCCTAATAGGAGACATCTTTCAGACTTAAAGTTTGATCGTTGACACCCGGTATCATCCTAATCTCTATACATTCTAAAAATCTTTCGCTGAATTTTTCTCTTATCCAGTATAGTTATACGTACTATTGCCTGTGGAAGCGGAACAGCCGCACAGGTGGTTAATCGCTCTTGAGGAAAAAAGTGAAGTACAGAAAGTTTGTTTGTGTTATAGTCT
>BLSH010254914.1:2824423-2841448 GCA_018402905.1 Glandirana rugosa
CGAAAAATCGTATATAGCCATTGCGACTACACCACCTAAATCCGAGTGTACTCCTTTTTTCACTTCGCGTCGGAAGGTTTCCAAACAAAAAAAAAAAAAAATAAAGTTTCAAAATAATAAGAAACCGTACTTGTTATGTTATGTTATGTCTCATACTAGCGAAAAGACCAATGTTCATAAAGGTTATCGTAAAATCGGGCTTCTTCACCGATTGATCGGTTACCCCCCTCTACGGTTTCTCTTATTCTCGATTCTCTCTTTCTACTATCCGCCCCTTCCGTCTCTATCCCCCCCCCCTCATAATGAGTCTCTCATAGGGCGTTCGGCTCGGCGGTTCTTCAACAGAAGAAAAAAAAAAAAAAAAAAACTCTAAGGGACAGATAGTTTAATCAAAAAAAAAAAAAAAAAAAAGAAGACAACTTCTTGGCGGCTCGGCTTGCGGGATACTCTCTGAGTAATACTCCCCCCCCCCTATCTCTGCCTTCCCCGCCTATCATCTTTCTCTCTTAGCTCTTATTCTCTTTGGCATCTCCCCCCATTGGCTAGTTAGCCACTTCTTCGGGCTAAAATGCTATTGGAAATACTTGTAACCAGAAAAGCGATCATACTCTGTATTGTATTGTATTGTTCATGCCAAAGAATAATAAAACTTTGAAATAAAAAAAAAAAAAAACAAACCTTTGGAAGGCTGCGCTTCACTTTTTTCCTCATGTGAGCCTAAATCCACCACATCAGCGTTACCGATATATGCTAAAAAGCACACTGACGAGGGGGGGGGGAGCAGCAAGTCCACGGCCGCCAGGTAGGGAGGTGGAGGGAATAATATATTCCAAAGAACTGTTGGTGTAGTCCATAGAGGGCGGGGTTAGCGTTGGATTTTCCATAGTAATGCTGTGCGATGAGTCCTGGCTCCATGATGAGGAAAGAAGAGGGGGAGAGGGGAAAGGTCCTTATATGTAGGAATGTAGCTTGAAAGGAGATTATCTGCTTGATCTCTTGCATGACCTTTAGATGAACTCGAACAGGTAACACAGTGAGCAACATAGGAAAGAGTGGATTTATGGTTATATCATTCTACTTGATTTTGACCATATGAGGCTAGATTAAGGGGGAGTAAGTTGCGTTGGGACATCAGTTCCGGGAATTTCGGGAGTGTAAATCCACCAATTTGAGCTTTTTAGCTGTATCTTTCCTAGGGCTTCTTTGGTTTCTAGAGGGGCCCTTGGGGGAGACTTCTCCTGAGGGTGTGGTATCCATTGGGAGATGCAAAGAATTTCGGAGGAAGTGTGCAGCTTCATCAGGATCGGAAAATAACTTGGACTCCCCCGAGGCCGTTGTGAAACGGAGTGTAGCTGGATAGGCAAGGGAGAAGCGAATATTTTTCTGGAAGAGGGTAGCACATATGGGCTGGAAAGCCTTCCTTCTTTTGGATACTTCCTGGGAGTAGTCCGCAAATAATAAAAGCTTGTTGCCATCAATTTGCAAGGCTTTCAGGTTGCGAAAGGACTTCAGAATGTTAGCTCTATCCATGTAGTTTAGATAGCGGACTATAACAGGTCTCGGTGAACGTCGGTCATTAGAAGGCGCTCCCAGTCTGTGCGCCTGCTCCACTGAGCAGGGTCCAGCCAGGTCCAAGGCTTGGGGTATCCGTGACGAGCAGATATCTACTAACGAGTCAGTGTTGAAGGACTCTGGGAGGCCTATGACTCGCAAGTTGTTTCTCCTTGACCTGTTTTCAAGGTCATCCAATTTCTCGAAGATATATCGTTGTTCCTGCTTGAGCTGATGGTCTCTGGTAAATGAAGATTGTACCTCATCCTCTAACTCCGATACTCGGCTCTCCACCTCAGAGAGTCTTTTGGCGTGGTCACCTATTTCTTTAGTCAGCTGATTCATCCCTGCTGTTATAGCTTTGTCCACCGCTGCCGTGATGGTAGGTGCCAGGAGTGTTGCTACCGCCTGTGCCAAACCAGCCAGTTGTTCTTCCACTGTAGCAGTATGAGTTCCCATAGACATTAGGGAAGTAAGAGCGTTCGTTGGAACGATCGGGAGGGCGGTCGTTGGAATGTTCGCAGGTGCGATCGGCGGGACGATCGGATTTGCGTTCGTCGGAACGGTCGAGACAGGAACGAACTCCGCCATATTGGCTTCCACCTGCGGGAGGACCGGCGGGTCAGCGACGATCATGGAGGGAGCCGAGGAGGGGCCGTGGACTAAGAATTTGTCCATGGGATTCCTGATGCTTTTAGGCAGGTTTCTGGGTGCTGATCTCCCTGTTCGTCAGCGTAGGTGGCGGGTTTTATATGTCGGTGAAGACGGAGCCACTGATTCTGCCTCCTCTCACATAGGCGCCGGAACCGGAAGTCCTGCAGCCATTTTTGCAAGTGCAGTGCACTTGCAACTGCTTGTGTGTCAGGGACACTACTTTAATCATGTTCTGTTAGTTCAGTTGGCAACATTTTGGCATATTTAAATACTGCTTTTACATTGCAGTTAGACAAATTGTTTTTTTTTGTGCAAAATATTACATTTGCGGCCAGCGGGGCATTTCTTGCACAAAATTAAAAAGTGTGTCTACGTTGCTGGTTTAAAAAAAAAATCTAAATACTACATTTGCGACCAGCAGTGCATTTCTTGCACAAAAATAAAAAGTGCGCCTACATTGCTGGTTTAAAAAATATAAATATATTCTAAATACTACATTTGCGGCCAGCGGTGCATTTCTTGCACAAAAATAAAAAGTGCGTCTACATTGCTGGTTTAAAAAATAAATATTCTAAATACTACATTTGCGGCCAGCGGTGCACTTCTTGCACAAAAATAAAAAGTTTGTCTACATTGCTGGTTTAAAAAAAATTATTCTAAATACTACATTTGCGGCCAGCAGTGCATTTCTTGCACAAAAATAAAAAGTGCGTCTACACTGCTGGTTTTAAAAAAAAAATTCTAAATACTACATTTGCTGCCAGAGGTACATTTCTTGCACAAAAATAAAAAGTGCGTCTACACTGCTGGTTTTAAAAAAAAATATTCGAAATACTACATTTGCGGCCAGCAGTGCATTTCTTGCACAAAAATAAAAAGTGCGTCTACATTGCCGGTTAAAAAAATATATATATTCTAAATACTACATTTGCGGCCAGCGGTGCATTTCTTGCACAAAAATAAAAAGTGCGTCTACATTGCTGGTTTAAAAAAAAAATATTCAAAATACTACATTTGCGGCCAGCGGTGCACTTCTTGCACAAAAATAAAAAGTTTGTCTACATTGCTGGTTTAAAAAAATTATTCTAAATACTACATTTGCGGCCAGCAGTGCATTTCTTGCACAAAAATAAAAAGTGCGTCTACACTGCTGGTTTTAAAAAAAAAATTCTAAATACTACATTTGCTGCCAGCGGTGCATTTCTTGCACAAAAATAAAAAGTGCATCTACATTGCTGGTTTAAAAAAAAAATATTCGAAATACTACATTTGCTGCCAGAGGTACATTTCTTGCACAAAAATAAAAAGTGTGTCTACACTGCTGGTTTTAAAAAAAAATATTCTAAATACTACATTTTCGGCCAGCAGTGCATTTCTTGCACAAAAATAAAAAGTGCGTCTACATTGCCGGTTAAAAAAAAAAATATATTCTAAATACTACATTTGCGGCCAGCGGTGCATTTCTTGCACAAAAATAAAAAGTGCGTCTACATTGCCGGTTAAAAAAATATATATATTCTAAATACTACATTTGCAGCCAGCGGTGCATTTCTTGCACAAAAATAAAAAGTGCGCCTACATTACTGGTTTTAAAAAAAAAGAATAATAAATAGTGCTGCATAGTACATTTGCACCTTGCTGTGCATTTCTTGGACAAAATTAAAAAATGCGTCGACAATGCTGGTTTAAAAAAAAAATAGTGCTACATAGTACATTTGCACCTTGCTGTGCATTTCTTGCACAAAATTAAAAAGTGCGTCGACATTGCTGGTTTAAAAAAAAAAAAATAGTGCTACATAGTACATTTGCACTTTGCTGTGCATTTCTTGCACAAAAATAAAAAGTGTGTCTACATTGCTGGTTTTAAAAAAAATAAATTCTAAATACTAAATTTGCGGCCAGCGGTGCATTTCTTGCACAAAAATAAAAAGTGCGTCTACATTGCTGGTTTAAAAAAATATTCTAAATACCACATTTGCGGCCAGCGGTGTATTTCTTGCACAAAAATAAAAAGTGCGTCTACATTGCCGGTTAAAAAAATATATATATATATTCTAAATACTACATTTGCGGCCAGCGGTGCATTTCTCGCACAAAAATAAAAAGTACGTCTACATTGCTGGTTTAAAAAAAAAAATATTCAAAATACTACATTTGCGGCCAGTGGTGCATTTCTTGCACAAAAATAAAAAGTGCATCTACATTGCTGGTTTTAAAAAAAGAATAATAAATAGTGCTGCATAGTACATTTGCACTTTGCTGCGCATTTCTTGCACAAAATTAAAAAATGCGTCGACAATGCTGGTTTAAAAAAAAAAATAGTGCTACATAGTACATTTGCACCTTGCTGTGCATTTCTTGCACAAAATTAAAAAGTGTGTCTACATTGCTGGTTTAAAAAAAAAAGAATATTAATAGTGCTACATAGTACATTTGCACCTTGCTGTGCATTTCTTGCACAAAATTGAAAAATGCATCGACATTGCTGGTTTAAAAAAAAAAAAAAATAGTGCTACGTAATACATTTGCACCTTGCTGTGCATTTCTTGCACAAAATTAAAAAGTGTGTCTACATTGCTGGTTTAAAAAATAATATAAATTTTGTGCTAAATAGTACATTTGCGTCCAGAATGAGGAGAGCGTCAAATAAGGGACGTGGTCGTGGTGCTGCTGGTGTTGGTGAAGCTCCTGTTACAACGAAAGGATGTGGTCGATCTGTGCCAGCTACACGCACAAGTGAAACACCTTCCTCTGGTGCGAGTAGCCGACAGAACCTTCAACGCTATATGGTAGGCCCGAATGCCGCTCAACGAATGGTGAGGCCAGAACAAGTACAGGCGATAGTAGATTGGGTGGCTGACAATGCCTCCAGTTCCTTCACTTGCCTCCCACCCGGTCCCTTGCTGAAAGCTCAGAGTAGGCACCTGAACCCCATGGCCATCTGTCTTTCACCTCAGCCCCTTGTAAATCAGCCAAGCAGTCTGAGCCCCAAGTCATGCAGCAGTCTCTTATGCTTTTTGATGACTCTGCCGGTGTGCTTTCCGTGGGCCATCCACATAGCCCTGCCCCAGAAGTGGAAGACATTGAGTGCACCGATGCCCAACCACTTCTGTTTCAGGATGAGGACATGGAAACACTACTGCAGCACGTCTCTGATGATGACAAAACACAAGTGCCAACTGTTGCGGCTTTCTACAGTGTGCAGAATGACAAGGAGGGCAATGGTGATGAGTGGGTGGAAGATGATGTAGAGGATGATGAAGTCCTAGACCCCACATGGAATGAAGGTCATGCGAATGGTTGCGGTTGCGGTGGGTAGTAGCAGGCATACTGTCTAAGGGACAGTCGCTCCGCTTTTGCAACCTGCTTCCTCTTTTACTGTGCTGGTGCCTCTTAGGGTTGCCACATCATCCCTTTAATCCAGGACACATGTGAATTACACAGGTTCTGAGGCTAATTTAATGCAGATAAGGCACCAAGTGAGTTTAATTACCACCATAATCAGCCACAGAGCCTGTGTAATTAATATGTGTCCTGGATTAAAGGGCTGATGTGGCAACCCTAAGAGGCACCAACACAGTAAAAGAGGAAGCAGGTTGCAAAAGCGGAGCGACTGTCCCTTAGACAGTATGCCTGCTACTACCCACCGCAACCAGGGACCTAGCACACCAAAGGCAGCTCAAATGAGTTCCCTGGCATGGCAGTTCTTCAGACAATGTGCTGACGACAAGACATGAGTAGAGTTGAGCGAACTCGAACTGTAAAGTTTGGGTTCATACCGAGCTTTGGGGTGTCCGTGACCCGGACATTTGAAAAAAGTTTGGGTTCGAGTTCTGAGTTCGGGTATTTGATCACGCATGTTGAATAGCTGCAGGGCAGCCAATCAACAAGCATTTCACTGGTTTTCCCTAGAAGCCATCACAGCCATGCCTGCTAATGGCATGGCTGTGATTGGCCAGTGCATCATGTGACCCAGCCTCTATATGAGGCTGGAGTCACAGTGCTGCATGTCACATGCTCTCTGGGTAGGTAGGGAGAGGATGCTGCCGATGCTGTGAGGGACAGATTGCAGATAAATAGATAGGTAGAGATTACTACTACTACTGCTTTTAGGGACAGATTGCAGATAGATAGATGGGTAGAGATTACTACTACTACTGCTTTTAGGGACAGATTGCAGATCTCATCCTGCATTACAGAAAGATCTGACTGGACTAGGTAGAGTCTACTGCTTAGAGGGACAGATTATTGTTCTAAAATCATCTCCAAGTTCTATAGGGTCAGGTTCCTAGCTGTTGCTGTAAGGGACAGATTATTGTTCTAAAATCATTTTGCAGCCCTCTAGCACTTTCCAGGACTCTTTTACAGTCATTTTTGTGCCGAAGAGTTCAGGTCCCCATTGAATACAATGAGGTTCGGGGGAAAGTTCGGGTCAAGTTTGGTAGCAAACCCAGACTTTTTTTTGAGGTTCAGCCGAACCCACTGAACCCGAACATCCACGGGTTCGCTCAACTCTAGACACGAGTGGTTTGCACGCTGTGCAATCAGAGCCTGCAGCGAAGCATAAATGTTCTAAACCTGAGCACAACCTGCATGACCAGGCATCTACATGCAAAGCACGAGCTGCAGTGGAATAAGCACCTCAAAATGCAAAAAAGGTCTCGGGCTCCTCCTGCTTCCTCTTCTGCTGCATCTGCATCTTCCTCCACCTCTACAGTGCCAGTGTCACCTGCCACCCAGCAAACAGACGATGTGACAGCAACGCCACCATGTCCGCCACCGTCCTCAAGCATTTCCACACCATGGTTCCATGGAAGCTTACAGCTGTCCATCTCCCAAACACTGGAGAGAAAGAGGAAGTACCCCCCTACCCACTCACGATCCCTGGCCCTGAATGCCAGCATTTCAAAATTCCTAGACTTTGAAATGCTGTCATTCTGTCTGGTGGACACGGACAGTTTTAAAAACCTGATGGCGGTGGCTGTCCCACAGTATGTGGTTCCCAGCCGCCACTACTTTTCCAGGCGAGCCATCCCTTCCCTGCACAAACAAGTCAGGGACAAGATCAAGTGTGCACTGCGCAACGCCATCTGTGGCAAGGTCCACATAACCACTGATACGTAGACCAGTAATCACGGGATGCTATATCTCGCTAACTGCACACTGGGCAAATGTAGTGGCGGGTGGGCCTGAGGCGGATAGCAGTTTGGCGCATGTCCTTCCGCCACCGAGGATTGCAGGGCATTTCTCTTTGACTCCTGTTGCCTCCTCCTCCTACTCCGCTTTCTCCTCCTCTACCACCTCCTCATCTGGTCAGCGTAACACCTTCACCACCAACTTCAGCACATCCTGGGGGAAACGACAGCAGGCTGTTTTAAAACTCATATGTTTGGGGGATAAACCCCACACTGCGCAGGAGCTGTGGACAGGCATTGAACAACAGACAGATGAGTGGTTGTTGCTACTGAGCCTCAAGCCTGGCCTGGTGGTGTGCGATAATGGGCGAAATCTCGTAGCAGCTTTGGGCCTAGCTGGTTTGACGCACATCCCTTGCCTGGTGCATGTGCTGAATTTGGTGGTGTAGAAATTTCCAAAAAACTACCCAGATATGCCAGAGCTGCTGCAGAAAGTGAGGGCTGTCTGTGAGCGTTTTCAGCGTTCTCACCCTGCTGCTACTCACCTGTCTGCTCTGCAGCGAAACTTCGGCCTTCCCGCTCACCGCCTCCTATGTGACGTGCCCACAAGGTGGAACTCAACCTTGCACATGCTGGAGAGACTGTGCGAGCAGCAGCAGGCAATAGTGGAGTTTCAGCTGCAGCACCCACGGGTCAGTCGCTCTGCGGAACAGCACCACTTCCCCTCCAATGAGTGGGCCTCCATGCGAGACCTGTTTACCATATTGCGGTGTTTCGAGTACTCCACCAACATGGCCAGTGCCCATGACGCTGTTCTCAGCGTTACTATCCCACTTCTATATCTCCTTAAAAAAACACTTCGGGCAATGATGGAAGAGGATGTGGCAAAGGAGGAAAAGGAGGAGGAAGAGGGGCAATTTCCAAGGTCATCAGGCCAGTCATTCACAAGTGGCTCGGAGGGTGGGTTCCTGCACCAGCATAGGCCAGGTAAAAAAAAATTCAAGCCAGGGCACAGTTCTGGAGGATGATGATGAGGAGGAGGAGGAACAGTGTTCACAGCAGGGTGGCACCCAACGCAGCTCCTGGGCATCACTGGAGCGTGGCTGGGGGGATACGGAGGACACAGGTGATACACCTCCCACAGAGGACAGCTTGTCTTTGCCTCTGGGCAGCCTGGCACACATGAGTGACTACATGCTGCAGTGCCTGTGCAACGACAGCCGATTACTGGGTGGCCACCCAGCTGGAACCCAGTTACAAGGACAACGTGCCATCCTTAATTCCCTCACTGGAGCGTGATCGGAAGATGCACGACTACAAGCGCACGCTGGTAGACGCGCTGCTGAGGGCATTCCCAAATGACACAGGGGGCTCAGTGGAAGCACAAGGGGAAGGCAGAGGAGGAGGAAGAGGTTGCCAACGCAGCTGTGGCACTGCCAGCACCTCAGAAGGCAAGGTTAGCATGGCCCAGATGTGGAAAAGCTTTGTCAGCAGCAGGCCACAACAAACAGCACCACCAGCTAATAGGCAACGTCTTATCAGGAGGTTGCATTTCAGCAACATGGTGGAACAGTATGTACGCATACGCCTACACATACTGACTGATGGGTCAGCCCCATTCAACTTCTGGGTCTCCAAATTGGCCACATGGCCTGAGCTTGCCCTTTATGCCTTGGAAGTGCTGGTCTGCCTGCAGCCAGTGTATTGTCTGAACGTGTGTTTAGCACGGCAGGGGGCGTTATCACAGACAAGCGCAGCCGCCTGTCCACAGCCAACATGGACAAGCTAATGTTTATTAAAATGAACCAGGCATGGATCCCACAAGATAGAAATTTATACCAGCCTCACACAGCCATTGTATACTTAAGTGAACGTATTCTTTTTTTTTTTTATATAGAACACAAGTCTTTATTGGAATTTGTAATAGGAGAAACATGAAAAATAAACCATGGTACATTTTAGATGGAAAAAGTGAACCCATGCTAGAACATCTCTGGGTTTGTCTGCAGATAGTGATCTTTTTTTTTTTTGTTTAATACGTCTCAATATTTTGGGGGCTACCCCAATTAGAGAAAAAAAAACAAAACAAACAAAAAACAGTGTTGGCTACTTCCTCCTACTCCACCGCCACTTCCCCTACACTGCCACGGTCACCGCCTCCTCAACCTCCTACTCCTCCTCCATTTTTTTTTTTTTTTTTAATGTGATTTTAAGTTATTTACCTATCCACATTTGTTTGCAGGGCACTTGTCCTACTCTTACCCCCACTTTGCTTCCTTTTGCAGCCCTCTAGCCCTTTCCAGGACTTTTTTAGAGCCATTTTAGCACCCAAAAGTTCGGGTCACCATTGACTTCAATGGGGTTCGGGGTCCAGTTCAGGGCCGAACTCGAACTTTTTTGCGAAGTTCCGCCGAACCCGAACATCCAGGTGTACGCTCAACTCTACAAAATGTTCTTTCTTATTTTCAAATTTTCAGTTTGCGAGCTTTTGAATTTCGGCTTTTCCACTTACCAAATTTCTGAATTTCCGGTATTCGGATATTCGGATTTGCCGACTTTTGGATTACCGAATTTTCGAATTTTAAAAAATGGAAATTCGGATTCGTCCAAGTTGCCGAGTTTCGAAAAATGGGTTAAAAAACGAATTCGGAACAAAACGAATCACACATGCCTAATGGTGGCAAAGGCCCATTACAAGCAGGGACTCACATCCGTGAAGATACTTAAAGATAGGGTTACACAACTCACACTTTCCCAGCACTTCATCTCTGTGGTCACCGATCCCAGCACCACCTCTTCAGGCACTGCCAACCCACCTGGCTGTAGCTGCCCCTTTCACTAGTGCTCAAGGCTAACTTCTCCCACAGTCCTCCAGACTGACACTCACCAGCCCTCCTGGCTGACTCTCAGGCGATCTCCCGGACATGCTGACCTGCTGACCTGCTCGTGCTGTTCTCTCACTTTCTCCCGTGCCTCCAGGAAGGGTTTACTCTGTGTGTTGTAGAGAGAATCTTATGGCACCCAAGCCCGAGACCCGAGGTCACCCCACCATACTAGGGTTCACCCTGCGAGGGCCTCCGACAACCTCCTCAGCACTGCATCTTCATCTTTTACCCGACTGCCCCTGCCGGCATGACTCATGCCTATTTATGAGGTGAGCCTGCACATTTGCTGTATATTGGCTGAGGCCATTATAAATATTCTAAACAGCTCCTCCTAGCTTCCACCCACTACATCTAGAACCAGAAAACAGGGAGGCACTAGAAGAACTGTCTGAATGAGTCATCCAGCCTTCCTGAGTCACTAAACCCTGACCCAGGTTCACACCCTGGCCTGGCTTTCAGCCAAGCCAATATACCTGCTTTAACATTTAACCTATTTACACTAGCACACTAGCTACAAGGTGCTACATTTAGAATGGATTATTACAGAAAGAATTTCATAAATGTTTTGAATTCTATATACCTTCATACATATTGTATATGCACACATGCCTCTAATATTATTGTACAACCTACGTCACTGGATCACTCTACTACAAAACAGTGGGGATGAACATTGTACTGTAGATTAAGCTGATGTGATGATGTCACAAGCTCTGCCTACTGGCAACATGTTGGAAAGAGATCTGTGTATCGCTAAAATGAGGGCTATACAGGCCATACACATGCTGCCTGAACTGTGCTGTCTGAGCAGCACTCAGTGTGAGGGGATTGCCATGAACCTCAACTGATTTGGAGCACTTGGTGCATGAAACCTATAAGACTACTCAATGGAAGCGGATTACATTTCTGGGAACTAACTAGAAGTATATGGTTATGTTGCTAAGGGCAACACATCCAACATAATTTTTAGCAATGTGATTAGAAAGACATATGGATTTTTTTAGGTGATAGAACAGACTCAAGTCAGTCTTAAAATCCAAGCAGCTTTATTCACAAATTCATAATGTAGAGTGGGAAGTCAGGACCAGTGTACCACAATGCCTCCCCCCTAAGTAGGTTTGAGGGCAAATGAGGCAATGGCTGTGAGGGTGTAATAATAAAACAGTACTTAAGGCTGCAAGCATTCCTTGCATCAAGATAAAAATATACAGTATTTCACAAAAGTGAGCTCACCCCTCACATTTTTGTGAATATTTTATTATATCTTTTCATGTGATAACACTGAGGAAATGATACTTTGCTACAGTGTAAAGTAGTGAGTGTACAGCTTGTATAACAGTGTAAATTTGCTGTCCCCTCAAAATAACTCAACGCACAGCCATTCATGTCTAAACATGCTAGCAACAAAAGTGAGTACACCCCTAAGTGAAAATGTCCAAATTGGGCCCAATTAGTCATTTTCCCTACCCTGTGTCATGTGACTCATTATCAGGGGTGTAAGAACTTCCGGGATCGGCCGCACCCGGAAGTGACGTCACCATGTGTCTCCCTCAGAGACACGTGGGACAGTAACTTCCGGGTGCGGCCTATCCCGGAAGTTCTTACACGCTTTTGAACGCTGTATCACAGGGGACATGACAGGATGCTGATGAAAGCAGTTTTTAATGTAAGTTGTTATATTTTATTTTTAATAAATATTTTGGAAATACTAAACCATGAGAGGTATCTTTGTCTTACATTGCATGGATGGAGAAATGGAGCCCTAATGACCATTGTGTAGTTTACCATAAAGGATAAATAATTTTCTCCCCCCTGGTTAAGGGGTGTGTTAGTGTGTTTTATCTGTGGGATATCGCTGTTTAAGAGGAGGATTATCAATTTGAATCAGACAGAACCGGAGGATGATCTATTTCCTTATTGCATAACTCATGCAGAGAGGCGTACCCTCAAGGGGGTTGGAGGTGAGCGGCCATCGGGTGGCAGTAAAGGATTGTTCACACGTCACACATATATAGATATCTTGCTAAAAGGAAGAAACAGGCACAGAGAACATTTTTGCTGTACTTTCAAGGATTTGCTGACAAATTGGAAGTGTGGATCCCGCTGTGGGGGAAACAACACTCAAGAGGCTATATATGTGCACTTTGCACTTTATTTTTGCAGTTTTGCACGATTTTTAACAAGTTTTTTATTCATGTATAGTAGATATTTTTTAAAGATTAAGCACAGAGTCACTCTTTACATTTGCACATTGATGACTAAGCACATGATGATGCACTTTATATTTGTTGTATACTAAGTATTTGGGTTATTGGCAGACCCACAGCTGAGTCTGTGGCGCTGCTTTAACCTTAATTCTGTGCAGCAGACACTGTTGTGATTGCACTTGAATATTAAGCACAGAGTCACTTTCTGATATATGCTGAGTTTACTCACTGTCACTTAGCACCTTTTTGGTGCACTTTAGGTGTGGCTTTCTACACGGAATATGACATATTAATTATTACAGTTCTGTTTATGTTCAGTTACAGCGCCACTTCATTCTAGCATTATTCTGTATAAAATAATGGTGGCCACACAAAATATTGACACTTTGGGCCCAATTTGGACATTTTCACTTAGGGGTGTACTCACTTTTGTTGCCAGCAGTTTAAATATTAATTGCTGTGTGTTGAGTTATTTTGAGGGGACAGCAAATTTACATGAAAAGATAGAATAAAATATTTACAAAAATGTGAGGGGTGTACTTACTTTTGTGAGATACTGTATATATATATCCTCCTAGAACAAATATTATGGTACATGCACCCCCTATAATAAAAAAACATAGTCCAATATTAATTGTCCAATATGTGCCCCATAATTAAGTTAATTGTACCCCCTCACTCCTCTCCTGAAGAAGAAGGTCTGCCTGTAAAATGCATTGAGGCATGCAGGATACTCATGATTGGAGGGCTTCCCTGCCAATATGTTAATGACTTGTTGGGATCATTTTGGGGTGTTGTACCTCATGGGTTATGTTTGTAATGGGAGGATTTGCTCTTGCTGTGGCATGAGCTTTTTAGAGTGTTAAAAGGTCTGTTCTGGCACCTAAAAAATCTGTCTTTCTAATCGCACTGAATCCCCGCTGAATCCGAGCTGAACTGGACAGATGTCAGTTTTGTGACATCCCTGCCCATTCAGTTTGTGTCCACATTTTGACAGCAGACTGTGGCAGACATGCGATAGTACAGCGGGTGCCTGGATATAAACAGATTTGTGTTTTTTTACATCAGACTGCCTCAAATGCATCACATTTAGGTCCAACAAATGGAAAGGGATGCAGTAATTTTTTTCTGGGCCTGGGCAGAATCAGAGGTAGGTGGATGTAAACAAACACCTGCCCAGGTTTGCCTGAAAAACTGACTGGTGGACTTGATCAGAAAGCCCATGTGAAAGGACTTCACATGCTTAGGCCACTTTGACACTAAGGTGGTTTTCAGGCGTTTTAGCGCTAGAAATAGCCGCTAAGCCCTGGTTCACATTGATGCTACTTTGAAATTGCTGCTACTTCACTTGAAGTAGCGTAATTTCAAAGTAGCAAGGTCAGCACAATTTCAGGTACTACTTGATAGATATCTGTGTGGCTTCATGCACAGATGTCTATTGAAAATGCATCTGAAATTGTCAAAAGTCGTGCAGGAACTACCTTTGCAAATCGATGCGGTGCTGAAAAATCAGTGCCGCACTGATTGGAACAGTGCCATTGCTGCCAATAAGCTGCGAATTATCATGCGATTTGATCTCTCAAATCGCATGACAAATCGCTCCAATGTGAACCTAGATTAAATCACGCCTGAAAACCGCCTTAAAACTCCGGCCCATTCTTCTCAGTGTAACTTTTCCTACACCGATCTGCCCATTGAAATGAATGGGCAACGCTGCTGAATCGCCAGAACAGCGCTTTGGCAGCTGCGCTAACTGGCACTTTTAACCCCTTTTTAAAAGCTCCGTACTCCCGACCCAAAAGCAGCGCTGGTAAATGTCCGCTAAAACGAGCTGGGTTTTACCTAAGGTTGCCACATCATCCCTTTAATCCAGGACACATATGAACTACACAGGTTCTAAGGCTAATTTAACACAGATAAGGTACCAAGTGAGTTCAATTACCACCTTAATCAGCCACAGAACTTGTGTAATTAGTATGTGTCCTGGATTAAAGGGATAATGTGGCAACCCTAATTTTACCGTGACTGTGGCCGCGCTGCACGGTTGTGCAGTGTGAAAGTGGCCTTAGTGTTTTGCTTGCTTATTTGCCTGTGCTTAGATTTTTGCAGCTTAATATTATCTGTTTGTCATATATATATATTGGGCAAGCTTTAGGCATATGGTGATATAAATTGTTGTGGAAATAGCAACGTGCAAAGAGAAATATAGAAAAAAAAAAAAAAGACTTACCTTAGACCTCAGCTTATGTCCCAATCGCACAGATGTCAGTGACATTAGATAATAGTGATGGGCCAATATGAATGTGTGTGTGGGAAGTAGGAAGGATTTAGCAAGCTTTATCTGCCCATTAGCAGAGTCTAAGATTTGGCCTTAGGAGGGACAATGAAAGATGCTGCAGGTATGGGAGCCAGCACTTCAAACCTTCTGGCAGCTTATTTTTTTATAAGTGACACATTAACTTTATTTAAATCTTTTTTACATTTTAGTGCCCATAAGTTATGCATAATGTCAACTGGCCCAGCTTGTTTTGCTGCACATATTAACATTACAATTTGTAAGAGGCTAGTTCTCATATGATTATTGTGATCTAATAACGATGGACACTTGTGACACTTCTGGCATGCAATCACCAGCAGTTCAATTACAACAAAAGCGCTCCCAGAGTTGTGAATTCACAGCTTTACACAGCAGGTGTGGCAACACATTTTTGCACCCCATAAATACACATGCTCATCCAATCTGACAGATTAGACAATGGCACAAAACACCATCGGTGATGTCTAAACAAAAGCCTCATCTCCAAAAAGACAAAGCTTTGCAAAGAGTGTGTTGTCACAAATAAGTTCCTGAAGAAAGAAAGCAATATATTTAATGCCAAGCAAATTGAAAATGTACTATCTTGTTCTTAGTCTCCATTTTTCATTTTACCTTGAAATACATCTTCATTATTTCTCGATTTTTTTTTTTTTAATTAGCAGTCCTTTATGCATCAAGTTACCTTGTACTCACAGAGATTAAAGGCGATGCTGCAAATGATGCGTATTTTGCTATCCTGCACAAAATAAGACAATGTTTCAAACATCTTTTTTTTTTAATTAGAAATTGGAATATACTGTATAGTCTGGATTAGCACAATTTTATAACCGGTGCTGAAGTGACACCATAATTGAATTTGTTTGCAGAAAATATAGTAAAAATCTAATTTTCTTTTCAACGCATAGAAGCAGAGGATTACAAAGTACAGCTTGGGCTGTGCTTATTTACCACAAAGGGATGGATGGCATTAATGAGCTCTGGAGTTTTATTTGAAGACAGCTGCACTTATGATGAATAAGAAAAGGACGACAGCAGTCCTGGTGTGCTGTAGGTCAGTTTCAGATTTTGACATCAGAGAGTCCTAAACCTCTAATGCAACTTAAGCTGTTGAATCTTTAAAACATACTCCCAGTGTTTTCTTATAATTTAAAGATTAGGCAAGGTGTGTAGTGTGTGTGCCTGGCGAAAATAATAATTTATAGATAAATGCAGTAACTGTACCGTGGTCACTGTCTCTGCCAAGTAGGATCATCTTCTGAAACACTTCAAACAAGAACTGGTAGTTTTGTCCGCAGCAGGGGGCGGTGGAAAACTGCCAACTAAAACACAGCTTTATTCAATAAAATTCCCTTAGTTGTAAGAACCTGAGGAATATATCATAACAATTTATTACAGATATTTCAGCTTAGTTGATGGATGTCTTTTGCTGAGCTCTTCTTGTGCCAGGAATGTTAACCATTTGGCTTCTTTGTAAGGAATGAAAACAATAAACCTCCCGTGGAATAAAACAACTAAAAAATATATATTTTTTAAAATTTCTCTACTGTTTCAGAAACCTTTGTGTAGTAAAATAGATTGGTCTTCCATACCTGTATTCTCTTAAAGGCTTTTATAAGGTAAAGTAAAATAGAAATACTGTGCAAAGTACATTGACCAATATTGTAGCCAAACACAACCCCCCCCCCCCCCCCAGCAACTTCAGTGAAGGCCCACAGTCTGTTCTTTAGTATTTTTTATATAATTGTTTTATAACTACATTTTCCTAATGTGCTGGGTAGTCCTTGGAACCTCCCATGGAATAAAGCAACTAAAAAAATATATATTTTTTTAAAATTCCTCTGTTGTTTCAGAAACCTTTGTGTAGTAAAATAGATTGGTCTTCCCTACCTGTATTCTCTTAAAGGCTTTTATAAGGTAAAGTAAAATAAAAATACTGTGCAAAGTACATTGACCAATATTGTAGCCAAACATCCCCCCCCCCCCCCCCAGCAACTTCAGTGAAGGCCCACAGTCTGTTCTTTAGTATTTTTTATATAATTGTTTTATAATTACATTTTCCTAATGTGCTGGGTAGTCCTTGGAACCTCCCATGGAATAAAGCAACTAAAAATATATATATTTTTTTAAAATTCCTCTATTGTTTCAGAAACCTTTGTGTAGTAAAATAGATTGGTCTTCCCTACCTGTATTCTCTTAAAGGCTTTTATAAGGTAAAGTAAAATAAAAATACTGTGCAAAGTACATTGACCAATATTGTAGCCAAACATTTGGCTCCC
>BLSH010254914.1:2844728-2860573 GCA_018402905.1 Glandirana rugosa
CACATGCTGGCACAACACCCGGTTAGCAAGGCGGGTACGACGATAACGGTCGCGGTAAAACGGATGGAACCCGGCCGCAGTGACCTATCTTCGGACATTCAGCGACGTCTCCGAAGAAGTGGAAGGAGGAGGACGAGTACAACTGCCGACCCGAGAGTGGCTAGAGGACTCCGAAAAGGACGCTCACCTACCGAGAGTAGAGACGACACACTCCAGCGATTTTCGCGCCACACGGGCCTCGAGTCCTAATGCGACGGTAGAAGAGGCGGCCGGCCTGTGCGGGGGGTTGGACATTTTTAAAATTTCAATTGGTAACCTATCAAATATGATGTTATGCTGAGTAAATAGATACCTAACATGTGATGCTTTAACATTGTGCACACTTGTGAAATGGAGATAAACTACAATACTTAAAAATCTACATAGGCAACACTTTAAAATTTTTACAGGTTGGGGGGCGTGTCCGGCCGGCGGAGAAGATGGCAGCGTAATCCTGAGCTCCGGGCACACCGCGCTTTTAGCGACCTCACACAGCAGAGATGAGAGCCATCCACTCGCAGGAAAAGCCTCAGGAGATCGGTGAGAGCCCAGCCGTCAACATGAGCAGGAGGAGGAAGGTGAAGAAGCCTCTGCAGCGACTTACAGGCTTCTATCCAGTGACGCCGGCCCAAGGTAGGCAAAATGGCGCTGGCAATAGCAGCATGGGCGGAACGATTGGCCCACAACACGGTCGTACACAGCAGGCAGGGAAATCACACATTACCGGGCAATCAGCGAAGATAGAGGACTCATCCCCCCCTCACTCCCACCACACGTAGCTCTGCTAAAACAAAGCCAAGGAGGGAAGGGGAGGAATCGCTACAGGGACAGCAAAATGTACATGCCCAGGCATATATACAGACGCCATTACAAGGCCTTGCTATAGAAGCATTCCCAGCATCTGACCAAGCCAACTCAAAACACACTATGAAGAGCATGCTCCTATCACTTAGGAGCACACTGTTCAGAGACTTTTCTGATATGATTAATCCAATACAGGAACCAGTGCAAGTGCAAGCCGACAAAATATGTCACTTGGAAAATAAAATGGCAGATTTATATATGGCACATAACGAGCTGATAGATGCTTATACTGACCAGGAAAATGAACTGCAACGTCTCCAAAATAAAATAGCTGATTTAGAAGATCACTCGAGATGCAATAATATAAAATTTAGAGGGATACCTGAATCTATCCAAGCCAACGAATTAACATGTTTTGTCCAACGTCTAATGAAATCGATTGTCCCTAATCTCAGTGATATAGAGCTGTGTGTGGACAGGGCCCACCGTATCCCCAAGCCTAAGTTCCTGCCAGATACCGCACCTAGAGACACACTAGCGAGGATTCACTACTTCCACACTAAAGAACGCGTTATGGCAGCAGCCAAGCAAAACCCGGTAGTGCCGGACGAATTCCAAAATATAACGCTCTTCACCGACATATCTCAACAAACGGCATTAAACAGGAAAAAACTGCAGCTGCTCATGAAAATTCTGCGCAATAACAAAGTGATATATCACTGGGAATTTCCGACAAAATTACTCGTACAGTGGAACGGGAAAATGCACCCTATATACAGTGTTGAGAAAGGGATACAGCTCTTCAAAGAATGGAATCTGATACCTGTGGAGATGCAGCACCAGGGATCACCAAATCTAGAACATCTGCAAACGGAATGGTCTTAAGGGGCTCACTCCCCTCTAAATGTTATGTTTTTTTCCCTTGCCTTGTTGCCTTTCTCCTTTTTAGGCTCTCCTCTCATCATCGTTATCAACTGGGAGGCGAAACCCAGAAGCTCCACCTACAAGCACCAGTTGTGTGCTGGTCAAACATCACCCCCGCACCTCACATGTGGCCCCGCCGCACATCTAGCTTGCATTATATCAGGCCCTTTTTTACTCAAGGTAACACCTGTTTGTATGATTTCTTTCTCTTCCCTCTTCCCTCTGGAGGAACAGAACAATCTACATAAAGCAAGCTCGGCTGGGACCACCCGAGCCAGAAACTATCTGGAAGATATGGCTGTGATATCGTCTTGGAACACATACTCGGCGAAACTGTACTACACAGATTCAGGTACTGTGATGCAGAATAATTATATGTACAATTGGGACATAATATCGCCTCTCCATCATGCCACTAAGAGTACTTTCCATTAATTGTAAGGGCCTCAATAGTCCCTTCAAAAGACATGCCCTGTTGAAAGAAGCTAATGAGTACAAAGCGGACATAATTTTCACCCAGGAGTCCCACTTTGCTGCTAACAAATGCCCCAAGATGCAACTCTTGAAATATCCCAACGTGTTTATGGCTAATGGGCCGAAAAAAAAATGCGGGGTCTTTATTGCCATAAAGGAGACAATACAATTTAAACTTATAAAATCAGTGGAAGACCCCAATGGTAGATATATCATCCTGATATGCGTGTTGAACAACTCAGTCTACAAACTGGTCAATGTCTATGGACCAAATACAAAAGTCAGGAAATTCCTGTGCCCAATATTGAAACAAATTATGGATATCAAGCAAGGGACATTGATAATTGGAGGAGACTTTAATACAGCACTACAACCCGATATGGACTCAACATCACCTAGCAGGAGGCCAAATGCCTCATTGCAGGCCTTATTACTTAAATATGAACTATATGATGTGTGGCGTTGTTACCATGGATCTCAAAGAGACTTTACACACCTATCGACAGCCCACGCATCATATTCTCGTATTGACTATTTCTTTATGCTGAAAATACCGTTACAAAATGTGATTAACGTAGACATTGACACGATTTCTTGGTCGGATTATGCGCCCATCGGGTTGGAATTTGATGACAAACTCTCTAAATCTCCCCCACCGAGGTGGCGGTTAAACGCATCGATTTTAGAAGACAAGAAATCATGTCAAATACTACAACAGGAACACAAATTATTTTTGAAAGTAACAATACCCAGGATATTCGCAAGTTCACACTGTGGCAAACATATAAGGCTTATATTAAGGGGATAGTAATCAAGTTGGCTGTGCAAATTAAAAAACAGAGGATGTGGCTTATAGAAGAGACAATGCAATTTATAGCAAATAAAGAAATAGCAAACAAAACTCACCCAAACCCTGATCTTACACAGGAGCTTGTACAGGAAAGACAGAAACTAAGATCCCTACTTCTCTATAAATACAAAAATAATATGACATTTTTTAAAGCTAAATACTATGGTCTTCACAATAAGGCGGGCGCTTGGCTAGCCAACAAGGTTAAATCTAAACAAGCCCAACAAAAAATAGCATCTATTGTACATCCTAAAAAGAAGATACCCCTCTTCAATCCAAAAGATATAGCCGATGCCTTTGCCGACTACTACCAAGCCCTATACGATTTAGAAAATGACCACTCTAATCCGCAACCCACTATAGATCTCATTAAATCATTCTTGAACAAAATTGACCTTCCGAAGGTGCCAGAAGAGGAGCTCCTTACCCTGTCACTTCCATTCACCATACAGGAGATAGAAGCAGTTATCAAAACCCTCCCTAACCAAAAATCCCCAGGGGAAGGTGGATATTCCAATGAATACTATAATACTATACATTTCCTCACAATTGGCCCCCTACCTTTGCAATCTCTTCAATCAGGCCTCATCCTCTGGGTCATTTCCAAATGATATGCTGAAAGCGGTCATAGTTACCCTCCCTAGACCAAACAAAGATCCAACTATAGCGACTAACTATAGACCGATTTCACTTCTAAATATGATGATGTTATGTTAATATTATCCAAACCAGAGGAGTCACTTGCAGAGACTCAGCTGATTTTAAATGAATTCAGCTCTATCTCATATTATAAGTTAAATGCTTCCAAATCCCAAATTCTTGGGATAAACATCCCTAGATACCTGGAGAACCGCATCAAAACACGGTTTCCATTTCTATGGTCTCCGACCTCCATTACATTTCTAGGCATTCAACTAACATCCAAAACATCCCAGCTCTACAATGCTAATTACAATCCCCTTCTAGAATCTTTACTGCAACAATTATCCAAATTGAAATCAATAGATCTAAACATAATGGGCAGAATAGCAACCCTTAAAATGTTGATCCTACCCAAATTGCTATATCTCTTCAGAACAGTAATTATACCACTCCCTAAAACTTTCTTTACGCGAGCACAAAGATGCTTCAACCAGTACATTTGGAACCATAAACCCCCCAGGTGCGCAATGTACAACATGGAGAGACATAGGAGTCTAGGAGGAATGGGAGCACCCAACATTATGGCCTACTATAGAGCATGTGTATTGGATCAGCTCCGGTACTGGTGGACCCCCCCACATACAAAAAACTTGGGCTACTATAGAATCCCTAAATGTGCCTGGCAATGATCTTAAAGCAATCTTACTAGCTTCGAGACTCGGGGCTCCCACGTCTAGCTTCTACTCCCCAACAACTTTGTCCACCCTGAACACCTGGAAGGAGTTTAAGTTAGATCAACCCTCTACAGATCCTCAGACCAAAATCAAAATCCCCATTTCAGTACTACAATACTTCATTCCTGGCATAGATCTCAGGAAGTGGCAAGATAGCGGCATTAAACATATAGGGGACTTGTACCAGGAGAAAGAAACTCTGAGAATACACCAATTTAAATATTTAAAATCCAAGTACTCCCTTTCGATCATTTATCAATTCCAATATATACAAATTAGGACGTTCCTATATTCTCACCCACTTCCTCCTACAATAGATATCCCGATACCAATACTCACCTTTTTCCAGGAAACTGCTCCACTGGCAAAAGGCATCTCATTATTTTACAAGGGCTATTGCTCCCAGGGGGCCTTCTCCAAAACCAAACCTATATTGAAATGGGAAGACACCCTAGGAGCGAGCTTCCCGAAAAGCCATTTGGAAAAGACATTAAGAACTACATATGCTGTTTCAAAGTGTATAACCCACTGGGAACAATTCCAAAAGGTATTGCACTCCTGGTATCTAACCCCGGCCAGATTGGCCACGATATACCCACACCAACCAGCTCTCTGCTGGAGAAACTGTGGAGAGGTAGGCACTCTGTTTCACGAATTATGGTCTTGCAGATCGATAAAATCTTACTGGAACAAGGTCTTCTCAATTCTTTCAAGTATATGTAACCAAAATATCAAACCTAACCCATGTCTGGCCTTACTACATCTCAACATCCAAGAGTTCCACCCGAAATTTCGCACTATAATAATACATCTCCTCTTTGCAGCTAAAATGAGTATCACAAAAAAATGGAAATCTCCTGATATCCCAACCCATAGAGAAGTCATCCAAGCTCTAAATCACCAGTGTGAAATGGAAAAAATCTTAGCGATCACATTACTGAACTATAAGAAGTTCGAAGCTGCCTGGGACACCTGGCTCATTAACCCCAGGTGTACTATTACCTGAAGATAGTGATGTGCATATGGTCTGGTATACTTTTTCTTACTCCCCTTCCCCCACCCCTCTCACCTCATCATCCCTCTCACACCTTCTACCCCTTTTCCTGCCTTCATCCCTCTTTTTGTTTCTTTCTTTTTGTCTACTCTAATCTTTGCTATTCTACCTTCGGTACTACCATACTAGCTTGTTTTGTCTCTCACTAATATCAGTTATAGCCCAATACATGTTCAACTATTTTGTCACTGTAAAATCTACGAATAAGTAGCAGGTCTTTCCCCCTCCATAGACACAGCATGACCCCAACGGGGTGTCTGGAGGGGGAAAGAGGTTTAATGGGCTGGTTGTATGCTACAGATGAGACAATTTAGAATTTTATACCTGTTATGTACCGTGTCTCTGTGTTCATTGTATCAAAAAAACTCAATAAAAACTATTGAAACTAAAATGTTTACAGGTTACTTGTTTAGAGTTACAGAGGAGGTCTAGCACTAGAATGATTGCTCCCATAACATTCGCGGCGATACCTCACATGTGTGGTGCGAACATTGTTTACATATGCGTGTGCGACTTGCATGTGCGTTCGCTTCTGCACACGAGCACAGAGAGATGGGGGCACTTTAAAACATTTTTTCTTATTTATTTTAATTTTGTTTTTACACTGTCCCTTTCATTTTTTTATGATTCTTTTTTTTCTATTACCAGGGGAGCCAGGGAGCTGGCAGGGCGGACTCAATGTCCGCCGGCTACCCACGATCGATCCCCCGCAGTGGTAGAACAGGGGACGCTAATGTAAACAAGCGGATCCCCCGTTCTGTCAGGGGAGAAGTGTGATCATATGCTCCCTGTGTATGGGAGCTGCGATCACTCTCCTCCCCCAGTCAGCCCAGCCCCCATATAGTTAGTAACACATCCCAGGGCATACAGTTAACCCTTTGATCGCCCCCTAGTGTTAACCCCTTCCCTGCCAGTGACATTTATACAGTAATCAGTGCATTTTCATAGCACTAATCACTGTATATATGACAATGGTCCCAAAAAAGTGTCAAAATGGTCGGACATGTCCGCCGCAATATTGCAGTCCCGCTAAAAATCGCAGATGGTGGACATTACATGTAAAAAAAAAAACATAAATGAATTCTCATCGTTCGTAAACTTTTGCGCAAACCAATTAATATATGCCGATTGCAATTTTTTTTTTTACCAAAAATATGAGGAAGTATATATATCGGCCAAAACTGATGAATAAATTTGTTTTTTATATATATATATTTTTTGGATATGTATTTTAGCAAAAAGTAAGAAATATTGGGTTTTTTGCAAAATTGTCACTATTTGTTTGTTTATAGCGCAAAAAATAAAAACCGCAGAAGTGATCAAATACCACCAAAAGAAAGCTCTATTTGTGGAAAAAAAAGACATTTGGGTACAACATTGCACAACCGCGCAATTGTCAGTTAAAGCGACGCAGTGCCAAATCGCAAAAAGTGCTCTGGTCCTAAAGTGGGAAATCTTTCTGAGACTGAAGTGGTTAAAAGCAAAAGATAAAACAGAAATAAAACTGATCTTTTGCTTTAAAAAACCCAATTGTTTACTTCCACCCTAGACCGGAAGTGACGTAACAGCATTGCTCTGGTCCTCCTAGATCATATAGGTGGTCAGATATGATCTGGTCTCTGTTCACCTGTGTGACCAGCCGCACAAACTGTTGGATCATTTCCCGAGCTCATTGGTAAGAACGGTAAGCCCGAGAAACACCTTCCTTTCAGCCAGGTCCCACTGCTGTTAAAAGGTGGTTAATAGTAGTAACTCCAAGACACATATGAAGAAAAAAATACTCGTTTTGGCCATGGCCATGCAACACAAAGCCGATCATCCAATTTTCAATCAATGTTGGAGTGTTTAACTGCCAGAGAGTTTCTGACCACTTGAAAACCAAGCCTTTTCTGGCACATTTTGTTTACAAGTAAAAATCAGTATTTTTTGCTTGAAAATTACTAAGAAACCCCAAATATTATACACAGGGTTTTTTTTTCTCAGAGAATATGTGCAGGAACTCAACCACTGCCTCATCACACTACCGCCTAACAGTGGGAGGGTCTTAATGGGGCATTGCTAAATACAAGTAGTGCGTTCTGCACAGGTTGCAGAGTTCAGGAGTGCACTGCATACAGAGTGAAGAGCTCAGGCGTGCCCTAAGTAGAGTGCTCAGGGTTTAGGAGTGTGCAACATACAGAGTGCCGGGTTCAGAGGTGCACTGTGTACAGAGTGCAGGGTTCAGAGGTGCACTGTGTACAGAGTGCAGGGCTCAGAGGTGCATTGTGTACAGACTGCAGGGCTCAGAGGTGCACTGTGTACAGAGTGCAGGGCTCAGAGGTGCACTGTGTACAGAGTGCAGGGCTCAGAGGTGCACTGTGTACAGAGTGCCGGGTTCAGAGGTCCACTGTGTACAGAGTGCCGGGTTCAGGGGTGTACTGTGTACAGAGTGCCGGGTTCAGAGGTGCACTGTGTACAGGGTGCATGGTTCAGAGGCGCACTGTGTACAGAGTGCAGAGTTCAGAGGCGCACTGTGTACAGAGTGCAGAGTTCAGAGGCGCACTGTGTACAGAGTGCAGGGTTCAGAGGTGCACTGTGTACAGAGTGCAGGGTTCAGAGGTGCACTGTGTACAGAGTGCAGGGTTCAGAGTTGCACTGTGTACATAGTGCAGGGTTCAGAAGTGCACTGTGTACAGAGTGCAGGGTTCAGCAGGGGACATTAGGGATCAGTGGGAAGAGAGGGGACATTTGGGGACATTAGGGATCAGTGTGGAGAGAGGGGACATTTGGGGACATTAGGGATCAGTGTTGAGAGAGGGGATATTTGGGGACATTAGGGATCAGTGTGGAGAGAGGGGACATTAGGGATCAGTGTGGAGAGAGGGGACATTAGGGATCAGTGTGGAGAAAGGGGACATTAGGGATCAGTGTCGAGAGAGGGGACATTAGGGATCAGTGTCGAGAGAGGGGACATTAGGGATCAGTGTCGAGAGAGGGGACATTGGTGCTAAGTGGGGGGTGATGTTCTGTGTATGCATGCAGTGTCCACTGTGTGAGTGCGGTGTGCTCTGTGTTTCTGTTCTGTGCATGTTGAGTGTCATATAACACAGTGCACTTTGTTTACCTCGAGTACTCGGTCAGATTGGGAAGATTTCTAGACATGTCCATTACAGGTGGGGTAGAGCAGCTCACCCTTCCCTTGAACAGCAGAGGAACACAGCTCTGAGCAGCATGCTGCATGAACTGGAGGCGGCACAGTGTCCCAGGACCGACAGCAAATAGGAAGCCAGGGAAGTGTTTGCCTTTTTGTGGGCAGAGAGGCGATGTTCACATTGGAGAGGATGACTAGTGGCAGTAGATAGCAGGGTAGGGCTGACTGAAATAAGAGGTTAAAGGGGATGTTTGCTCATAGGAGATAGGAGTAGGTGTTCTCGTTCAGAACAGCAACCGCACTGAAGGATAACCAGAGCAGGGAGGGGTTTTGTGTCATTGGGAGAAGAGTGCTGTCACTTGTAAAAAAAGGTGTAGATGAAAGTTTTGCTCTGGTCTGGAACTCAAGAGCCATCAGCCTGAGAGAGATGAGACTAGAGATGGACGAAAGACAAGAAGGTTTGCACTGTGTATGTTTGTGGGTGTCTGGGAGAAGCCCTGCACCACCCAGTTAGGAAAATCTGAGACATTTATTTAGTGCCTGAATGGCGAGGATTTATTTTCTGTTTTGTTTATTTATTTTATTTCTACCTGCAACCTTTCCAATAAACCTGGCTACAAGCCTGATTTTAAGCAAACCTGCTGTTTGGACTGCCTTTTTCCGGGGAAGGTGATCCCCATTGAGCTAACCCCCCCCCACACACAATATATATGTATATATATATTTGTTTTAGCAGAGATCCTAAAGAATAAAATGGCAATTTTGTAATTTTTTATGCCACACTGCATTTGAGCGGTTTTTCAAATGCAATTTTTTTGGGGGGAAAAATACATTTTTAATACATTTTAATGCAAAGAAACACAATATTTAACCCAATTTATTGGTAAACTATAAAATATGATGTTACGCCGAGTAAATAGATACCTAACATATCATGCTTTAAAATTGTGCATGCTCGTGGAGTGGCAACAAACTACGATATTTAAGTCTCTCCATAGGCTTTAAAAATGTTCACAGGTTACAGAGGAGGTCTAGTGCTAGAATTATTGCTCTCACTCTAACGTTCGCAGCGATACACGGTGCGAACACCGTTTACATATGTGTGTGCGACTTACGTATGCGTTCCCTTCTGTGCACGAGAGGAGTGGAAGCACAGTGCAAATGTTTTATTTAATTTAAATAGATGTATTATTATTTTAATTTTAATTTTAAATAGAAATAAGAGATTCCAGATCTCTCCTCTACCTTTTAAAAGCAAAAGATAAAAAAAAAAAAAACGGATCTTTTGCTTAGTAAAAAAACAAAAAAAAAAACACTTGATTACTTCCACCCTAGACTGGAAGTGATGTAATGACGTTGCTCCAGTCCTCCTAGATCTTATTGGTCAGGGGTGTCAAACTCAATTTCATTGCGGGCCACATCAACATTATGATTGCCTTCAAAGGGCTGGTTGTATCTGTAAGACCAGATGTCCAGAGCATACTATCCCCCCTTACATCACATGTCGAGAGCCCCTTCACCATCAGAAGTCAAGAGTCCCCCCACCCTCCCTAACATCACAGTGCACCCCCCTTACCTTGTGCTGCTGCCGGAAAGAATCTTGGGGTGGAGCTAGGAAGCAGTAAATACAGAGTCTGGAGGAGGAGTCCAGAGGAGGGCTGGAATCAGCTGCCGGAGTCTGCTGAATGCTGAGACCAGGGAGTCTGAGAAGAGGGGGTGCTGTGGCTGCACAGAGAGGCACAGGATCTGTAGAAAGAGTTACATCCTGCCCTTAGCTGCTGCTGAGCTGAGATGGAGAGAGGGCAGAGACAAGCCTCTCTATGGCTGCACAGAGATGCACAGGATCTGGCAAAGAAGTTCTGTCCTCCTGACTGCTGAGACAAGGTGGAGGTAAAGACGAGGAGGGTGCCGGAGCTGCAGGAGAGGTGCGAGAGCCACATAAAATGGCCTGGAGGGGACAGATTGAGTCCAAGGGCCTTGTGTTTGACACCTGTGATATAGGGGATCAGAGATGATCTGGTCTCTGTTCACCTCTGTGACCAGCTGCGCAAACTGTTATATTGCTTCCCCGGCCCATTGGTAAGAACAACAATCCAGAGAAACACAGCTGCTTCTGAAAGTGATCCAGCGGCTATTTATTCGCTCTGACCACTTTCATGAAAAAATAGCTTTTGCGAGAAAAAAATACCTTCAGCCATAACCCTAGTAAATCACTTGCAAGCCACAATCAACTTGCAAGCCATTTTGCAGTCAGCAAGTAGTTAGTGAGACATACATTCCTAAGTCTACACACCTGTTGTGGCCATTATAAGGGGTTCCCACTCTCTATGCTAGATTTGTTATTAATGTTATATAATAGAAAATGCAATAAGGTGCTTTGGAAAATGCAAAATGAACACTCGCTTTGGAAATACTGATCCTTTAATTATCTTTTGCAACTATTTACACTATTTAAGTGTGGTGCAACTGAGACCAATAATGGCAGCAAAAAAGTGCTGCAATTGGTTATTAAGGTAAATCTGTCACAAACGCTTTATACAAGTTTATTTACAGTGATAATCCAGGTGTTGTCTGCCAACAAAATACTGTGGACCAGTGTGAAGATGTAAATGGATGTAAAGTAGGTTAGGGGGCATGCAGCATTTGCAAAAGTTTATCTATATAACATGTTCAGCCTGAGTTCTTATGGAAGAGCAAAACTGAATGACAGGAGTTGAGGCTCTAGAGTTGAGCTACAACATGCCTGATAGGGAGAAGAAGAAAGATAGCTAAGTGATGAAGGTGAAAGATGTGAGATACAAGTGGAAGTGAAATATAGACAATAAGTCTAACACAGGTAAATGGACATATTGTAGCAGCTTGCAACATTTTTCAAACCTTTTTTCAAATGATATGTAGAGGAGTTAAAAAACTAGTGTGAGACAATTTTATCTTGTAACACAGCATTCATCTGATATGTGAGTGCAAGCTACAAGGTAGAAGCTATATGATATTGCTTACTAGCAGTTGCAATGAAAAGAGAACCCGTGCTTTTCTAGTGTAGGTTAAAAAATCAGATGCACCTTAATCTACCTCTCTAGTGGCAAATAGCCTTGCCATAGCTTTTTCTACTGCTCAATGTGGTTGTGGAAAAGGTGGTGGAGAAAAGGAGAAGCAACCATGTGTTAGCTGCAGTTTGCTACAGGTGAAATTTGCACAGAGCTATGGACATGTGCTATTTCAAACAATGGCCAAAGTTATAGGATTTTGGCAAATTATTCTCTGATTCCAATCATTTATAAAAAAAATTATGTTTAGGAATTATTGTATCGCTTACAGGGCAACTACAACTGAGAATATATGTGTCATGGTTCAAAATCACAAACAACTTCTATATGCATTGCATAAAACAATTGCAAATTATGTGAGAATAGTTACTTTACTTACATATGGAATATTCGTCATAGAATCTTCCCCAAAAGAGCCGTTGCACATGTATGTGCCCTATTCTTGCTTTACTACCTTCATTGTCATTGACCTGGAACAAAATTGTATGCCAGGGGTCCCAACGTTACTGGCTCCGTACTTCTTTCAGGTCAATGACTTACTAAGTAATGAAGCAAGGATAGGGATGACAGCTTTGGCACATGCACCTTTAAAAGCAATTAGGCAGTGGCAGCTCCCATATTTCTGTTCTGAGGTTCCAAGTGAAGAAGAACATAAAGCAAATTCATTTTTGCTCACAAAAGCATAAAGTTTGAAGAACTAAAGGTCAGTGTCAAGAGAGTTCATATTTTTCTCTACCCCATTACACATATGCTGTCTATTCCATCCTAGAAAAATCACCCATAGTGCCCCCTTTCTTTCTAAAGACAATTAAAAATATTACTCAGTGCCCTCATCATATCATGGCAGGACAACTGCAATGCAATACAAACTGCATTAATGGCAACTAGACTAGCACTGCGTCAACACATTGAATTATTATTACTCAACTTATTTTCTTCAGTTTATACTTAATTAACCCAGATTCACTTTGTCCATTATTTATTAGACAGTGTTTGCCTGTGTTCATTAAATAATTCTCTTTCTTACCTACAACTTTATTAGCAGCTCCACACAAACCTTTTTGTTCTTTCTGCTACTCATTTACCCAAATGAACTGACCTTCTTCTCTTGTAGATAACCTAAAATACTGCTATTGTCAAAAATATTGTACTATGATAACTGTATACAGTTAATATATGTAATTATAGTATACAGTATTCTGATTTGTTTTAGTTTTAATATCTTTCTATATATTTTTCTCCATATATACATGCGACCAAGCTCTCCAGAAAAATGATGACTGTAACAAGAGTAAAAACAAACCATAACACTTTCTAGAGATGCTAGATGTAAACCCTAAATCCCTAAACTATATTCAGTTTGTGAAAGCACAGTGTATCCATGTCACTTTCTGTCTACAGTAAATTTAAGCAATGGTTAGATTGCATTTCTGGCACAATCCCTGATGGTGAAAACAATGGACCATACCTGCATAATTGGGGTAGTTCATACAGGGTGTCATTCAATTCATGTGCCTGTCACAGATAAGTACATTAATATTTATTTATTGAGGTCAGAGTGGCCACACTGGACACCCCTTTCCTCAGTGCTTGCACACACCTACTCTCTTCCTCCTTCATTTACTCTTTCATTTACATGGGAAAAGAGTTTTGTACTGGGATGGGTAGAGCCTGACAGGAAGTTGAGAGACTAGTTCCCCATTAGGTCCACTTTACTTATGACCGACAGCACATGGCAGTGGGCAGATCCATAGTCACTATTCATCCCAATAACAGTTTTTGAATCATAGTTAGCCAGATTGAAAAAAAGAAACAAGTCCCTCTAGTTCAACCTTTAAATGGGAAAAAAATGATATATATATATATGGCTTTTTTCACCTGGGGGAATGCAGTTCTTGCACCTCCAGCACTAGGATTCTATTGTTGCTGAGAAGGTCTGTTGTTGATGGTGGGGGGTCTATTGTTGCTGGGGGTGGGTCTTATATTGCTGGGGGTCAGTTGTTGCTGGGTGAGATGTACTGTTGAGGAAGGGGTCCAGTGTTGTTGGCTGCCAGGGAGTCTGTTGATGTTGGGGGAGAATTTTGTTGCGGTTGGTCCATTGTTGTTGGGGGGAGCTATTATTGCTGGCAGGGGGCTCAATTGTAACTGGCTGCAGGGAATCTATTTTACTACTTTTCTTGTGATCATTACCAAATTCTCTACAAATTAAAAGTTGAAATAACACAAAATTATACTTGGTTCTGTATTCTCTAAAAAGGCAGTACTGGGAGTAGGGCTGTCTTTAATATTGATTGGACTCTGGGCAAATATTATCTTGGGTCCTCTCAAACTTTTTGCAGGAAATGCGAGCTCAAGAGGAAGCTGCCTTGGGGCCCCACAACAATGACTGGACCCGGGGCAGCAGCCTCTTTTGCCCTGTATTAAAGACGGCCCTTACTGGGAGGTAGGTAGGGGGGAAAAAACAAGGAATGGTGCTCAGAGGTGGGTAGGTGCAAAGAAAAGAGGTGACTCAAAAAGGGGGAGTTCGATTGGGTGCGCATGTGCGGGAGCTCTGGGATGGCCGCCTAACACAGAGCTCCGCACCATCGTCCGCCCGGGTCCCTCCTAGCCGACAATTACAGAGGCCATCGCGAGGGAAGCTTACTACCTGCTGCTCCAGCTCTCCCCCCGCTACATCGGGGCTTTGCTCCGGGATCGAGGGAGGCAGTGGCTCTGGAGATCCGGAGACGGAGCACACCTCGTGGGAGCACCAAGATGGCCGCGGTCATGGCCTAACACGGATCCGGGTCCTTCCAAGACGCAGGTACCAGCCTTTCTGCCCCATTTGCGGATCAAGCTTTTCTGCGGGTCATGAGGCCACTTAAGCTAGGCAGCAGGCGCAAAATTTTTGAGGCCCAAATAAGATAATCAGTCCGGGGTCACCCACGCGTGTGTACCAAGATGGCCGCCGCATAGACAACAATGAAGAGGCTTTAAAACGACTGTAAATCAGCAGGCTTTCCATCCTAATTCATGACTAGCAGGGCAGCCTCTAAGCTCTTGGGAGCTCTCCACTAGTTTACCATTCATTCACACAGTGACCTGGAGCTTTGTTCTCTTCATAACCCTCCAGCAGAAACTATTTGAATAGCGATACAGATCAAACAAGGAGTACACCGATTATTACGTTCAGCTTACCAGTAGAGGACCACATTTCCTGTTGGACAAGTTTCTCTCTTCCTTTCATGTCTGGACCTGCAGCCAAAAAGGCCTAAGTCAATTATTTGCTTTGGCATCTCCACAAGGACACTCAGGGGCGCCCAGGGAACCAGGGATGGCCTCAGGAGGCCCTGTGAGCCCTTACACAGAGGGCCCACTCCTGGAGACACCAGGATCCTCAGGCTTTCCCGATCCTAGACCGGTGATCTCACCGGCGGTTCTTAATTTTGCTCAGGCGCTGAAGGGTGGGCAGCCCCTGTACACAGCCCCCTCTCCCTCTTCCACGGAGTCTCTTCTGGGGAGGTTCCAGGGGGAAATGGCTTCCCCTCAGCTAGACCCGAACACCCCCTCAGCGGCTACTCCAACTCTTCACAATCAAGACTTGTCTTTACAAGTGGAGGGCCTCTACAATAAATTCTCGGCTCTTCTTGAACGGGGACTAGCTAATACGATTGCCACCATTACAGGGGAAATCAAATCGGACTTCCAAATGTTGGGTCACAGAATTGAAGCAATTGAGAACAAGCTGGAGACCACCGCAGCAACCTCAAATCAGAATTCAGACCTTCTTTGTTCCTTACAGGACCAATTGGAAACTGCCCTCTCCAGGATTGATGACTTGGAAAACAGATCAAGACGATACAATTTCAGGGTGAGGGGCCTACCGGAAGAGATTAAGGACATCCCAGAAGCAATACATAACCTGATCTCCAACTTAATGCCGGATACACCAAAACATCGCCTGGAGCTGGACAGAGCACACAGGGCCTTGGGCCCTCCTCGTAAGGATGGTTCTCCGAGGGACGTAATAGTCAAACCGCACTTTTATGCCGTAAAAGAAGGGATAATGAAACAGGCCCGAATCACCGACAAGATCCTGTGCAAAGGGCACCAGGTCCAGATTTTTGCGGATTTGGCTCCTTCAACCATACAAAAGCGAAGAGCACTC
>BLSH010254914.1:2897461-2909998 GCA_018402905.1 Glandirana rugosa
TGTTGTCCTTACATTTTACAACATGATGATTGACAAACATGAAACTAAAGATTTTGGTTATTTCTTCATTTCAATTTTTTTTTATTTTTTATTTTTTTTATTTCACATACCCTGGGTTTGTACTTTTTAGTTTTCACGAGTAAAATTTCCGAATATACGTTCATAACGGTATTTCTCACATACCCCTGGGCCCAGGACGGGATCGTCTGTACGTAGTTACGTTTTTTTCTCAAAAATTTAGTTAGTAAAAAAGTCCTCATCTCAACTCGCTTGTGGACCTGCAAGCCCAAGACGACCAGGCAGGCTTGAAGCCCTGTTTCAGGCCCAGGCCTCCGTGCGATCGTTCGGGTTCCGTCCGGACCCGGACCCGGACTTTGTCCCGAAGTTCGGACGGACCAGCAGAACCCGAACGTCCAGGTGTTCGCTCAACTCTACTCCTGAAAAAATGATTGATTTAAAAACTCTTTTTTTGCATTGATGCATGTCTGCTAGGGCAGGACCCGGGTCCCCATACACTCTTTATGGCAATACTTGCATATAAGCCTTTAAAATGAGCACTTTTGATTTTTCATGTTTGGGTCCCATACACTTTATTTTTTTTATTTTTTATTTTTTTTTAACTTTACTTCTTTATTGGTTTTAGAAATCAAAGTACAAACAGTTAGTAGTACAACATTTTACATTCCTGTTGTCCTCTCCGATACATAGGGTATTACTATCATAACAACATGACATAACATATTATGTGTCGCATTCCGCTCCACTTCCATTTATAGAAACCTAACTCACATATCTCCATCATTCGGCTGTATTGTTGATATGATACCTCGGACCCAATACCCCGGGTCTTCCCTCCGTCACCCCCGTTGGGAACATACTGTGACAGGAGGTATTTCCCGAGGCACCGCTGGTCCTTCCTCTTAATCTTAAATGTGTGGTACTTAAGTGTAAGCTTGCAACATAGGAGCTACAGTTCTTATATAAGGATTCATGAACAGAAGACCTGGGAATGTGTAGCCTCAGGCCACAATGTATCCTGTATCAGAGGTAAACTTCGGAGAACAAAAAGAAAGATAAGGAAAGGGAAAGAGGAGAGAGAGGAGAGAAAGGAGAAGGAGAAGACGTACACTTCATATATCTCATTGATAATATGGCCCTGCATATCTGTGTTCAGTCAAAAGTGCTGTTTAGGTTGGTCCTAGTGATCCATTTGTCCCAGATGCGTCTAAACGCTAATTGGTTACCTTTAGTACATGCAAAAATGTGTTCAAATGTACAGTTAGAGTTGACCTTTGTAATTATTTCAGATATAGACGGTGCAATATCAGATTTCCAATGCTGCATGATAGCCATTCTGGCTGCAGTTAGCAGATGTGCTACTATAAATCTGCATTGCAGTGGGAATGCGTCTAGTTTTATACCTAATAAAGCTAATTCTGGTGAAGGTTCGATTACCCTTCCTGATATTGCTGAGATCAGCTGGAAGATGGACCTCCAAAAACTGGTGATTGATTTACACTGCCAAAGAATGTGCATTAGGTTGCCTCTCTGGCCACAATTGCGCCAGCAACTTGGGTCGATATTGTCGTATATTTTAGATAATCTAACGGGAGTAAGATACCATCTATAAAGGACTTTGTAAGTGTTCTCCCAATGGGCTACACAATGGGTGGCTGAGGTGCTGATTTTAATTGCCCTAAGCCAATCCTCTTCTGGTAAGGAGATGCCTAAGTCCTGTTCCCATTTTTGAATGGCGATTTCTTGTTTTATCGAATCTTTGGGTTGTAATAGGAGATATAAGTAAGAAATGCCCTTTTTTTGGTTGGGGTCTGAGTGAATATAGTCCCACAAGTATTTGTTGACCTTAATGGATTTGGATTTAAGGGAGCTAATGAGATGGAGAATTTGGGTTTTCTGGAGGCCTTCCAATATCCTGTTGGGTTCGGGGACCTCTCCAAAGGAAGAGTGCCCCCTAGTCTCCCAGTTTTTAACTGAGAGGTCAGGGATTAGAAATTCAAAAGTAGATAGGGGTAGGTCCTTTACTTGGATTTCAAAAGTCTCTGAGTCATTTTTATGAATGTGACTCCATGCTTGTAAGGAGGCTAAAATAGCTGGGTGTTTAGGAATGAGAAGCGGTGCATCCAGAAGTTTCGCTAATAAGAGATTTTTTAGATTCCTACCTTGGATCATGTACTTTTCTAATCCAACCCACTGGGATTCAGGCGGCTGATGGACCCACGCTCTCAGTTGGTCTAGAAGCGCAGCATTATAGTAATCTATAATCCTGGGAGCTCCTATACCTCCCTTCTTTTTGTGTCTAGTCAGTGCTGTAAAGGAAATTCTTGCTCTTTTCCCCTCCCAAATGAATTGCCTAAGCATCCGGTTGATTATTTGAAAGAAGTGTGTTGGTAGAATTATAGGAATCGTCCTGAATAGATAGAGAATTTTAGGCAGCACTACCATCTTAAAAGATGCTATTCTACCCATCCACATCCAGGAGATTTCTCTTTTGCCTATAGTTAACAAGTCATTACTTATTATGTTTAGTAGTTTTTTAAAGTTGGCATCGTAGAGTTTATTGGAGTTAGCCGTTAGAGTTATCCCTAGATATTGTATGGAATTATTGTCCCATTTACATGGTAGTATTTCGTTGTAAGTCTTTTTTTTCAGCCGGTTAATGTTATTGGTGAGAATTTGGCATTTGTTCACATTTATTTTATAGTAAGATACATTTCTGAATTGGGTTATGGTTTTGGTGATTTCGGGTAAGGATGAGTCCAGGTCTGTGATCGTCAGAATGACGTCATCCGCGAATAGGCCTATTTTATTGGACTTGTTGGGTGTTTGAATCCCTTTTATGGAAGAAGATTGACGTATGATTTCTGCAAAGGGCTCCATTACTAAGGTAAAGATCAAGGGGGACAGCGGGCATCCTTGGCGTGTGCCATTGGAGATTGCAAATTTGTCTGAGAGTGCACTGGAGGTATAGACCTGGGCCGAAGGTTTAGAGTATAGGGCTAATATAGCTGATGCAATAAATCCTGTGAGACCGAATTTGGTAAGAACTGCCTGCAAATACCCCCAGTGCACTCTGTCAAATGCCTTTTCAGCGTCTAATGCGATACAGGCGGTTGCTAATTTTTGGTGTTCTGCTATTCTTAAAAGATTGAGAATTCTTCGGGTGCCGTCTGAGGCCTGTCTGTTGGTAACGAAACCTACCTGGTCTGGGTTGATTAGGGATGGCGTGATTTGCGCTAATCTATTTGCAATAACCTTTGCATGGATTTTGAGATCCGTATTTAATAACAAGATCGGTCTAAAATTTGGCGGTGAGGTCGGGTCTTTACCTGGTTTAGGCAATGTAATTATATATGCTTGCAGCATCTCTTCTGGGAGAATGCTTGTTTGGGCTGCCGCGTTTAGGATGTGAGTAAGATGTGGTGAAAGTAGGTCTGCAAAGGTCTTGTAGTATTCTGCAGATAACCCATCTGGGCCTGGGGATTTATTTGGGGGTAAATTGCTGATTACCGACTTGACTTCTTCTACAGAAAGGGGTTGGTTAATTTTTTCTAATTGCTCCTCGGACATAGATGGGAGATGGATTGTTTCTAAAAATTTTTGAATTTCTTCCGGGGTGGGTTGGGGGGTGTCACGGTCATCCTTTAAGTTGTATAAGGATCTATAATAATCCCTAAAGCTATTTGCTATGTCTTTAGGATGCGTTATTTTAGATCCAGTTTTCTTCTCTATAAGAAAGTTTATCCTACTTTTTGTTTGTTTAGCTTTAATTTGCAGTGCTAATTTTTTCCCAACTTTGTTGCTAGAAGAATAATAACTTGCTTTGAGGTATTTAAGATTTTTATCATATTTATCCATCAAGAGGGATTTAAGTTTTCTCCTATTCTCTTGGAGGGCCTCAGTAATTAGTGGGGTAATTTCCTTTTTGTTAGTTTGTTCTAATTTTTGGATTTCCTTTAATAGATTATTAAGTGCTAACGCTTTGGACTTTTTCTCTTTAGCTGCTATCTGAAGTAAAATGCCTCTAATGTAGGCCTTGTGTGCACACCAAATAGTTGTTTTGGATACAACCTCAGATTCGTTAAAGCGGAAGAACTCCTCCAGGTGACCCTTAACCCTCTCCTGGTGGCCGTTGCGTTCAAATAATTGGGTGTTATTCCTCCATATGAACGTGGGGTTAGTATTACATTTTTCTTCTAATTCTATGGATATTGGGGCATGGTCAGACCACGTAATGGTGCCTATCTCTGTTTTCTTTGTTCTATTTAGCAGTGATAGGTCCACTAGGATCATGTCAATCCTTGAATAGGATCTGTGGGGATTAGAGAAGAACGTAAAGTCCTTCTTTCCTGGGTGGAGGCATCTCCACGCGTCGAATACATGTTCTTCATGAAGAATATGTTGGAGAGAATTTGCATGGTGTTTTTTAGGAGGTTTACAGTCTTCGCTGCTATCGGCCACCAAGTTAAAGTCTCCCACCAGGAGGAGGTCCCCCTTACATACAGCCTTCGCCTTGCGCATTAGTTTTCTAATAAAGGAACATTGACCTTGATTGGGAACGTAAACATTGACCAAGGTATACAGTACATTATTCATCATACAGATTAGTATGATATACCGCCCTTTCGGATCAAGAATTGCTTCTTGAAGAGAAAAGGCAATAGAATTCTTAATGGCTATCATTACTCCGTTGCGTTTAGTTTCCGCATTGTAATAAAAGATATTTGGAAATTGCGAGTGAGTGCATTGGGGGGCTTTAGCAGCCGCAAAATGAGTCTCTTGTACGCATATCACGTCCCCCTTTAATTTGCGGGCTTCTTGCCATAGTAATTGGCGTTTAAAAGGACTGTTTAGTCCTTTGGCGTTGAGGGATACTATTTTAATTGTCATTTTTTATCAGAGTTCTGAGATAATAAGCTGTGTGGTAACTCACCAGGGAGAGTGACTCAGCTGGGACAACTCTTGTGGCTTGAGTCTGGGCAGTCCATGGAGAAGTAGCGCAGTAGAGCTGTTGCTGTAAGGTACGCAGTATTTCTTCATTGGGTCGAAAGAGGTTGAGAGAAGATATATGTTGTACGTCAGAGCTGTCAGACAGGAACATAAACTTTAGGAAAACAATACGTAGAAAAACAACTAAAAAGGAGAACAGAGCCTGCCCTAGTTCTCTAGGGCAGTAAGGTATGCACATCCCTTGGGGGTCAGAACACCCAGATACCAAGAGTAAAGGTGATCCTGCTATCTAGGAACGAAATCCAGGTCTTGGCTCCTGTTACTGCCTCATGGTCGCTGGGCGGGTTTTGTCTTGGATGAGGATTTATTCGGACGTTGAAGCCAGTCTTTCTTCAATTTGTAAGGGTCATTATGTGGTTCTTCACTGTAGTCTCGAGGGAGAATATTCCATTCACGTAGGTAGCGTAGTCCTGCTTCCAAGGACAGGATGCTCACTGACATGTCCTTATAGGTCACAATTAGCTTGGATGGGGTCCCCCATTTGTACGCGATGTTATGGTTCCGCAGCACCTTAGTGATGGTGGTCAGTTTTTTCCGGTGTAGCACAGTGGCTTGTGATAGGTCTGTGTACAAAGATATTCCGGCAAATTTGCCAGTAAGCTGTTGTCTGCTCCTCATGGCTTTCATTGCTGCCTCTTTTACATGGTAGAAATTGATTTTAGACAGTACGTCCCTGGGGACGGAGTCTGGAAGAAAAGATGGTTTCGGCAACCTGTGTGCCCTGTCAATTAAGAGTTCCATTTCACTTGCTTCTGGTACTAGCTCATGCAGAATTTGCTTTATGAAACCTTTCAGATCCGCATTGGGAACCGACTCAGGAATCCCGCGAAATTTAATGTTGGACCTGCGGCTGCGGTCCTCCATATCTGCCAATTTGGCGGTGATTCTCTGCAGTTCGCGTTGTTGATCATTGTAAGCGTCTATTAGGCTATTGTGTGCAGAATAAGCGTCTTCCATATTATGCTCCACATGATCCATTCTCTCCTGCAGGTCTGTCACTGCTACATTCATGGGCTGGAGCATTTTCATCATGTCTATGTGTAGGGTGTCACGTAGCGAGATTAACATCTCTTTCATGCTTGTCATGGAGACAGGCTGGGATGATGAAGGGAAGTGTTCTAATGGAGTTTGAGTGTTTAATTCAGCAGCAGACTCTTCCATATCATCATCTGTCTCCTGAGCATCCCCCTTAGCCTTCTTGAATTTAGCAGGGCTGCGGGTGGTAGGGCTGTCTGGCGGTGACAGGACACCCTTACCTGTTTGATGTCTGTGTATTTCTGAAATGACCGTCGCTGCAGAGCTGCCTGAGTCCGAGGCGCTGTCCCCTTCCTCTGTAGGCCGCAGTGGCGCGTCGGCGCCATCTTGGTACACCCTCCCGCCGGAGGGACTGAAGAAATCAGTCAGTTTTTGGGGGTTTGAGCGCTGGGGACCCCTCTTTCTGACTGCCCCCAGTGCTGCTGTGTCTAGGGAAGTCATCCTTTCTTGTTAAGTCCCGCTATGGTCGCTTCGATCGTCGCTTGGCAGTTTGTAGGAGCCGGAGCTATCTTACTCTGCTGCTGTCTCTCCCGCCGCCGGCCACGCCCCCCCGGGTCCCATAGACTTTAATGGTGCTCGAATGTTCGGACAAATTTTTTGTCTGTTCGCATGTTCTGGTGCGAACCAAACCAGGGGGTGTGTTCGGCCCATACCTATTCATCACTGAGTATCACTTTCATCCGGTCATCCACAGTCCAATGATTGCTTTTCTTTAGCCCACCGTAAAATTGTTTTTTTTTTGTTTAGGTGTTAATGATGGTTTTCGTTTGGCTTTTCTGTGTGCAAATCCCATTTTCTTTAGGCAATGTCTTACAGATCGGTCACAGACATTGACTCCAGTTTCTGACCATTTGTTCCTCGTTTGTTTTATTGTGCATTATCTGTTTTCAAGGCATATTGCTTTAAGTTTTCTATGTTCACACTTTGAGGTCTTCCTTGTTCTACCAGTACGCTTCCCTTTAACAACCTTCCCAATTGATTTGTACTTTTAGACACAGCTGACTGGGAACAAGCAATATCTTTTGCAATCTTCCGTGATGATTTACCTTCTTGAAGACGTTTTACAATCCTCTCTTTTGTCTCAACTGACATCTCTCGTGTTGGAACCATGATGTCAATCTTGGTGCAACAGCTCACCAAGGTGAGCAAGCACTCTTGTTTTAACTGCAGACTAATTAGCTGATGTAATCTGATGCAGATGTTTGTTTTAGAACTGAAAAGTACATGGTGATTCCATAATAATTTCCTCAGAATTGAGTGATTCCTCTGCTTGATTTCCAAAAATAATTGCAATTGACTACAGTTTGATTTATTTTTTATATGTGTTTCTTAAAACCAGAAGGTTGGAATGTTAAATGAGAATAGTTTTGAGGCATGTCTGTGATTCGTTTTTTTTTTTTTTTCTACACAATTAAACAATTGAATGAACATTTTCCAAGAGTGGTGGTTCCATAATTTTTAGTAGGAGTTGTAGTAGCAATCAATCATACAAATTTAGAATATTGTGCTGTTATTATTATTTTATCTCTAGTAAATGCTACACTCTATTGTTTCCTATGTATAGCAATTGCTAGTGATTAGTTGTTCACTCTAGCAAAAATGGTCTGTGTGCACTTACCTCAACAACAATAATGTAAGCATTATACTACTAATTTTGTTGATTTCCAGATTTGAGGGCCATAATTTGGGCAGCAGAGTTCCAGTCAGAACTTTAAGAATCTCCATTGGAACAAAGTTTAACTGACTCTTTCATCTCTATTTTCTAATTCTTTTCTCTAAAGCACAAAAAACTATTAGAGATTTAAAAAGACAAGCTTTAGTTAACTGCTTCCATTTTGTATTACCTTTTTATTTCTTGAGTTGACATATTGAAAGCTTTTTCTGAGAATCTACTAAAATATGCAAACTGAATGGGAGCAGGCATATTATTATCATACAAAAAAGCACTAAACTTGATACATTTGTCAATACCATTATATGTTCATGCTCAAAATTTTTATACAAGATTTTCAGCTTATTACATTGATTTTCTGTACTAAGAAACAATAGCTGTACATACGAATGTTAATGAAAATATGTTTTCAATGACTTTTCAAAGAAATATTCATACAAAGTACAACATCTGCCTTCTCCGTCACCATCTGTCTCTGGAAGAAAGCAAGTAGACCAACTGACAGCAGTGCTATAGATTGTCCAGAGAGCCTTAGGTACAATTATGAAGAAACCTTTCAATACCAAAAATGCAATCAAAGGATATCATAAAGTAAAAGGGGAGATCCTGGGAGCAGAGTGTAAATGGTTTTATTGACATTTGTCCTGTTATTGTACAAGGGGCCCCCATAAGGTTGAATTTTTAATGTTCCATGCATTGCAGTCAGTATTGGAATTTAAACTTAAAGTGATTGTAAAGTCTCGTTTTTTTTTTTATGGTGCCCGAGGGGGAGTGCAGTGCAACGATCGTGACCGCGACCAGTTGCTAGGACATGGTGCGACCCAGAACTCTGTGAAGAGCCTATGACATGGCTCTTTAACCATGTGATTTGCTGTGTCCAATCGCAGCTGGTCACATGTAAATGTGGAAGTGCCATGAATCGGCTCTCCTCGCCTCACACTGACCATATGTGGCGAGGATAGCCGATCAGTGGTACCTCCTCGAGGGGGAAACTAGGAAAGGTAATCAGGGCACTGATCATCAGTGCCCTGATTACAAGAAAGCCCCAGCAGTATCCATCAGTGCCATCAATCAGTGCCCATAAGTGATATCAGTCAGTGCAGCCTTTCACTGCCCATCAGTGCCTGCTCATCAGTGCTGCCCATCAATGCCCATCAGTGCCTAACATCAGTGCCCATCAGTGCCACCCATCAGTGTACATCAGTGCTGCCTATCCGTGCCACCCATCAGTGCCCACCAGTGCTGCCCATCAGTGCCCACTACTGCTGCCTATCAGTGCTCACCAGTGCCACCTATCAGTGCCCACCAGTGCCACCCATCAGTGCTGCATATTAGTGCCACCTATTAGTGCCCATCAGTGCGGACTATTAGTGCCTCCTCATCAGTGCCACTTAATCAGTGCCCTAAAGTGCCACCTCATCAGTGCCCATAAGTACCACCTCATCAGTTGCCATCAGTGCAGCCTATCAGTGCCCATCAGTGCAGCCCCATCAGTGCACATTAGTGAAGGAGAAAAATTACTTACAGTATTTTACACATTTTTGGTCTTTTTTCTTTTTTTTAGTAAAAAATAAAAAACCCAGCAATGATTAAATACCACCAAAAGAATGCTCTATTTGTGTGAAGAAAATGATTAAAAATTAATTTGGATACAGTGTTGCATGGCCGTGCAATTGTCATTCAAAATGTGACAGTGCTGAAAGCTGAAAAATGGCCCGGGCAGGAAAGGGGTGAAAGTGCCCTGTACTGAAGTGGTTAAATAACAAACATGTTAAACTTATCTCCTCTGTGTAGTTGGTTTTGCACAGAGCAGCCTAGATCCTCCTCTTCTCTGGTCCCCTTTCACTGCTTCTGGCCCCTCCCTCCTGTCAAATGCCCCCACAGCCAGCAGCTTGCTATGGGGGCACCCCAGCCGAGTCACAGCCCCGTGTGTCCATTCAGACATAGAGCCCCAACCCGGCCCCACCCCCTCTCTCCCCTGAATGGCTAACTGATTTTGATTGGGAGCCATTGGCGCTGCTGCTGTGTCTCAGCTAATCAGGAGTCCCAGGTGGCTAAAACACTTGTGGCCATCGCTGGAGATAGACGGGGCTCAGGTAAATAATTAGGGGGTGTTGGGGAGGCTGCTACACATATAATTTTTTTATCTTAATGCATAGAATGCATTAAGATAAAAAACTCCTGCCTTTACAACTCCTTTTAGATTCATACATCTGCTCAAAGCTTTCGTTTTTTGGCCTTAGGCTTTTGCTGTATTGGTCCAGCCCGCACTTACAGTAGAACACTGCACTATCAATAATGAGAGCCCATACCTCTGCCCAGGAATGAAGTTCCAATGTGTCAAAAGCACATGGCACAGCCAGAGCACCTACTTGTGACACTATCATTCATAAGCAGGAATAGTGAAATCTTAATTTCCACTAGCGGGTGCCTCCCAGCATTAGGCTTAATTCACACCTGAGCATATCATTTTCAGGCAGAAAGTCGGGCATTTTTACTGCGATTTTGCCGTGATTTTGCCCGCAATTTTGCACAGGTCAAAAGGTCACCAATGTAAAAAGCTGAAAAACGCCTGTAATCTGCCTGAAAAAAAGCTTCAGAACTTTTTTGAGCTTCAAGTGTTCTGCTTCAGGCGTTTTGGAGTAGAGATGTGAACCATCTCCATAGAGAATAATTGATTTTTTTCCCCTCCAGCGTTTTGTAGCCTCAGGCTTCAAGTTACAGAACGCTCAGGTGTGAATGTAGCCTTAGGCCCCATTCTCACCTGAGTGTTTTGTAGCTTGAAGCCTCAAACTACAAAACGCTTGAGGGGAAAAAATCAATGACTCTTTATGGAGTCCGTTTGCATCTCCACTCAAAAACGCCTGAAGCCAAACGCCTGAATTTCAAAAAAGTTCCGGAGGTATTTTTGTAGCTTGATTTGGGCATTTTTGTACTTTTTACATTGGTGACCTTTTGACCTGTACAAAATCGCGGCAAAAATCGTGGTAAAAATCGCAGCAAAATCGTGGTAAAAATGCATGCATTTCTGCCTGAAAACGCTACGCCCATGTGTCAATGTAGCCTTAGGACCCATTCACATCTGAGTGTTTTGTAGCGTGAAGCCTCAAGCTACGAAACGCAGGAGGGGAAAAAATCAACGATTCTCTATGGAGATGGTTCACATCTCCACTCAAAAATGCCTGAAGCCAAAAGCCTGAAGCTCAAACAAGTTCTGAAAGTATTTTTTCAGACAAATTTTGGCGTTTCTGCTTTTTACATTGGTGACCATTTGACCTGTACAAAATCGCGGCAAAAACGTGGTAAAATCGACTTTCTGCCTAAAAACGACAAGCTCAGGTGTGAATGCAGTCTAAAAATGTTACTAAACCCAGTAATATGAAAATAGTTAATCTGCCCCCACACAGTGCCCACAGCTTTATAAATCTTTTTACATTAAAATACTGCCACTATATAACTTTTTGGGTGATCTATATACCACAGTCACATGATAAACTGCAGGGTCTGCCCAGTGATGAGTGTTCAGGTAGGAGAAGATTTCCACTATAGCCTGTATACACACCCTCATGTGTCAATATCATGTGACCTGGCTAGCTCTGAGAACTGTTCTCTCCACCAATAGAGACTAAACTGAGCATGTGTGGCTTTGCTATCCTCACTATGCATTATCTGGCCTTGCCAAGAGAGACCCCGCAGGAGGGAAGGATCTGTCCATACTGGATCAAAGAGCCTTTTTGCACAATGCACATGATTAACCCCTTAAGTTCACAGTTAGTATAGCAAGCATGCTATTCTGCACATACAGACAGATTTTACTGTTGTGGGATTAGTAACACTTTAGGCAAAATTTAATTAACCACCACCACCAGAGTTTGGCAGCTGAGGGACTATTTATCCTCATCTTGCTGTTTTTTCCTTACCTCAGAATAGTACCTTTCTTGACTGACCTACATCTACTGTACCGGTCTTGACCTGCTTTAAACGGCTATTCTCGCTACCCTCTAGTCTGACCTTACTTTGTCTGGCTTCCTATTGCTTGTCCCCCTGAGATTATTATTTGCACATAGTTAACTTGTAGTTTGTTATTTACTCCACTTTCATGGGTGTTCCATTACTTGGTTATCGGTTTGCTATGTGTTATGCTTTGTATGTTCACTAACAAGTTGTATTATCTTCACTTAAACAGTGGTATCTCCTTGTGTGTAGCTCACGTTTCTGGTCCCAACAGACAACAGGCAACCTCTTATTGGTTTCTTGACATGTGGAGTCCAACCAGCTGCTGTTTCATTGCCAATTCCACCTTTTAACTGCAGCTGACAGCAGGTACAGTGTAAGCCACAAGCACTGACTGTTTTTTTTCTGCCTCACATAAGATCCTCCTCCAGTTCCACAACTATTAACACAGCAGAGGGAGTTCTGGTAATTAGAGGTGAGCTGTCATTGGACTTTGACAAGGGGATCCTCCAGCAGCTTTTTTTTACTCTCCATTCCTAAATTTCTAAAGTCAATGGATTGCAAGGCACATTTTTAAAGTGTACCAATGTGCTTTACGTGTGTGTGTGCGTGTGTGTGTGTGTGTGTGTGTGTGTGTGTGTGTGTGTGTATGTATGTATACATATATATATATATAAGATTACTATTTTACTTTTGAACTTTCTTTTAATAAACATGGGCTATCATGCCCTCAAACAGAGATCCTGGCTGGTGTGAACTCACTAAAAATGCATCTACCACGAGAGCTAAATCGCCCATGCTACAATATACATACATATATATATATATATATATATATATATATATAT
>BLSH010254914.1:2938314-2952833 GCA_018402905.1 Glandirana rugosa
TTCGTGGGTATGAGGGGTATATCGGACCATACCAAGTCCTCCCCCCCTTGAGCGGGTGGGGGGGATAGGACCGACCGGTCCAACGTACGAGCCTATTCCCAGACCAAACCTAAAATCCCCTAATAAGCGTTCTTTTTAGAGTAGCTGCGTTTCGGAAGGTTGGCCATACACGTCGAGACATGGTTTTTCCTTAGTTCAAGTGTGAGAGGATGGGCCGGAGGGATTCCAAGTGGCTAAGGAGACCTTTACGGTTCCACAAGTTGGTAGGACTCCCATATCAGGCTCTCTTTGGAGATTCTTTCCTCGGACTGCGGAGGTCCCGGAGCCCTGGGGAGACTGCATTGGGGGTTGGAGGGTGGGTGTCCATCGGAATTTGTAGATGAGCCTGAGCGTAGTCAGCTGCTTCCTCAGGATGGTTGAACACCTTGGCATTTCCAGAGGAATCGGTGAACCTTAGGGAGGCCGGGTAGGAGAGTGTGAACTTGATTCCTTTTTGGTACAGAGCTGCACATACCGGTTGGAAGGCTTTGCGTCGATGAGATTTTTCTTGCGAATAATCCCCTAAAATCCAAACCAGACCCTTATCCGAGCATGCAACCTGGCCAGCCAGGATAGGGGGGGTGGGCGAGTTCCCCCCCTCCTGAACCATACCAGGCTATATGGGGAGTATGGGTGCTTTGGGGCAGGGGGGGCTCTGCGCCCTCCACCCTAAAGCACCTTGTCCCCATGTTGATGGGGACAAGAGCCTCTTTCCCACAACCCTGGGCTGTGGTTGTGGGGGTCTACAAGCAGGGGGCTTATCGGAATCTGGAAGCCTCCTTTAATAAGGGGCCCCCCAGATCCCGGCCCCCCGTATGGAAATCAGGTACATCGTACCCCTACTAATTCTCCTAAAAGTGTCAAAAAAGAAAAAAACACAGGAGACAATTAGGGACAAGTCCTTTATTAAAAAAGAGAAATAAAGTGTTTCCCATTGTAATCCATCTTTCATCACAACGCGCAATGGACCCGGGGAAAAAAAAAAGCCGCAACAGCTCTTCCTCCATGGTAGGGCTCCCGCCGACTGAGCTCGGTTTGTTTTGACAGTTTATTTATCGTGAAGGGTGGGGCCACCCGGTGACATAATTGAGTGACCTGCCCCTCTGCGGGGTCACCTGTACATCACCGGGTGGCCCCACCCTTCACTATAAATAAACTGTCAAAACAAACCGAGCTCAGATGGCTGCAGCCTTCCCATGGAGGAGGAGCTGTGCTCGCCGTCTGCGCAATATGCATTATGGAATGTTTGGCGGTGCCAAAGTCGCGCCGAACACCCCATAATGTTCTAAATTCAGGGATCGGGCAAACAAAGGAAGTTCGGCCTGAACGTATGCACGGGCTGAATCGTTCGCCCATCCCTACTACAAAGTATGGAATTTTATTTATTTTAATTTATATATATATTATATATATTGTGGAAGATTAGCTCATGTGGATCACCTTTCTTGGGAAGAAGGCAGCTTGTAGGCTTTGGGTAAAAGCAAAATAACAAAATAGCAAACTAGCAAAAACAAAATCTTGCCATCCGGCGCTAAACTAATACAGACAGGATACCTCTCTATACAATGTCGGGCTTGTCCCTGACACCTTCAAACAAACAAATGCAAATCTTTTTCCTTTTGCAGTCTCAGGGTGAGCTCCACTTAGATCTCTTCCTGGTTATTTCAAGCAGCTGGAGAGGGATTTGGGTGGACCAGAAACTCAGGGCCGGAACCAGCTCTGCCACAGTGGTTGGCAAAAACCGGGTCAGACTCTCACTAGTCCACTCCAAGTGAACGCATGCGAGGGGACAAATATCCACTATCGCACCTCGCATAGCGTCACATATCCTCCCCCCATACAGTGGACCCGGGAAAGGGTATCTGCATTGTTTTGCGGCTTTCCCACCCTATGTTCCACTGTGAATTTATAGGGCTGTAGGGCTAAAAACCACCTTGTCACCCGACTATTCTTTTCTCTGTTGTCGCACATCCACTTCAGGGGGGCATGGTCGGTGACGAGTCTAAAAGGCCTGCCCAATAGACAATACTTTAAGCTCTCTAAGGCCTATTAATCTCGAGACACTCCTCCTCAACTATGGCATAATTTCTCTCGTGCCGGTTCAGCTTCCGGCTTAGGTATACAACCAGGTGCTCCTCCCCGTCTCTGATCAGGGACAGTACTGCCCCTTAACCCACATCAGAGGTGTTGATCTGCACCACAAATTCTTGATTCTTCTTCGATTGTACACACAGGGCTTGCTTTAGCTTCTGGAATGCCTTCTCGGCTTCCGGGCTCCACTTTACCATAACTCTCTGCCACTCGTCAGGTTTGTCAGGGGAACGGCATTGGTGGCAAAGCCCGGTATGAAGCGCCTATAGCACCCCATGATCCCCAGGAATGCACACACCTGTTTTTTAGTTTGGGGCCACTTCTGGATTGCCTCTAGTTTGTTGGTCTGCGGTTTAACGAGTCCCTACCAAATAATGTGGCCTCCTCGAGACCAATGGCACACTTTTTGGGGTTGACTGTGAGCCCTGCTTTCCTGAGGGAATCCACAAATGCTTGCACTCCGGGGGAAAGGGGATTCCCAATCAGGACTGTGGATGACCACATCATCCAAGTAGGCAGCTGCATAAGGGCGATATGGCCAAAATATCTTGTCCATCATCCTCTGGGATTATGCAGGAGCCCCATTCAGACCAAACGGCATTCATTTGTACTGGAAGGAGCCCTCTGAAGTAGAAAAGGCAGTTTTCTTCTTGGCTGACTCTGTTAGGGGTATCTGCCAGTAGCCCTTAGTTAGGTCCAGGTTTGTTATGTACCGGGCCCCTCCCAAACGATCCACAAGTTCGTTGACCCAAGGGATTGGGTATGCATCAAATTTGGACAAGCTATTCAGTCTTCTAAAGTCGTTACAGAACCGGATAGTGCCATTGGGCTTTGGGACCAGCACTATGGGACTCGACCAGTCACTGGGGGAGTCCTCTATCACATCCAACTCTAACATGTTCTGTATCTCCTTTGCTATTGCCTCACGCCTAGCCTCAGGTATTCTATAAGGTTTCACATTTACGCGAACATCTGGCTCTTTGATTATGTCATGTTGAATCACTGTGGTCAGTCCGTGCAAAGGGGAGAAAAAGTCTCTATTTTTGTTCACAAACTCTTTAACATCCTGTTGTTGGGCTACTGACAAGGATTCTGCCAGGGCACGTTTGGTGGCATTGGTACCCTATCTTTTTGAGGAGGTAGTACGGCCAACAAAGCCTCTCTGTCCTTCCATGGTTATAAGATGATAACATGATAGATTTGTTCAGGCTTCCTTTTCCCGGCTGGTAAACTTTGTAGTTTACTTCCCCTACTCTTTCCTTAATCTCAAAAGGGCCCTTTACTTTCAACATTGGGGACCAGCACCAACCAGTACAGTTGAAAGTTCGGGTCTTAGCACCCCGATTATAAACCTTTCTCTGAGCCTCCTGGGCTTTCTCCATATGCTCTCGTACCAGGGGCAGGACCACTGCGATTCGATCCTGCATCAAGGAAATATGCTCGATGACACTCCTATGAGGGGTGATCTCTCCTTTCCACATCCCTTTGGCGACATCTAATAATCCCTGGAGATGTCTACCATACAAGAGTTCAAATGGGGAGTACCCCATAGATTCCTGCGGAACCTCTTGTATGGCAAACATGAGATACAGCAGCTACATATCCCAAGCTCTCCAATCTTTTTACACCACTTTTTCCAACATGCTTTTGAGCGCTTTATTAAACCTCTCCACAAGTCCATCCATATGGGGTGGTAGATTGAGGTACGGAGATGGGAGATTTTATACAACTTGCACAATTCCTTGGTAACACGGGACATAAACGGGGTGCCCTGATCCATTAAGACTTCTTTAGGGATCCCCACCCAACTAAATACCTGGACCAACTCCTTGGTGATAGTCTTAGTGGAGATGTTCCACAAGCGTATGGCTTCAGCATAGCGGGTAGCATTGTCTAGTATTACTAGGATGTTCTGGTGTCTCCGGGCCAACTTTACTATGGGTCCCAAGAGATCCATACCAATTTTTTCGAACGACACTTCAATTATAGGCAATGGAACAAGTGGACAATGAAAATTGGATGAGGGCGCAGAGAGTTGGCACTCAGGGCAGGATTCACAATACTCTGACATCTGCATGCAACCTGGGCAAAAAGAATATCTGGGTTATTCTCTCCCTGGTCTTCTCCATACCCAGATGTCCCCCCATTACATGTCCATGGGCCAAATCTAGCACCATCCTGCGAAAGGGTTTGGGAACCACTAGCTGTTCTACTTCGTCCTCCCCATGTTTTACCACCTGATACAACAAATTATTTTTAAGAGCCATGTAGGTAAAATACACACCCCCCAATTAGGGTCCACTGGTTCCCCATCCATCACCTTCACATTTTCTCTGGCTCTAAGGAGAGTGACATCCCGAAGTTGCTCTGTAAAGAAGTCCTCTCTCGGAACCTCTAAGTCAGGTACTACATTCTGTTCACTCTCACGGCCAGGGTTAAAGACAATTTTTGGGTCTTTAACCACCAGCTGGGAGCTATCTTCTGGCTCCTCCAGCTCCCCAGCCATTACAGGAAAAGGAAGAGGGTCTCCTTCTTCCTCGGTCCTGCCACCAGTCTCCCCTTCCATTTTGCAAAAAGGGTCTGTTGAGAGTTCCCGTGCTTCCTCAGCTGGGGGAGTTCTTTCCTCCAGAGACTCTGTGCCTTCCCATAACCTCCAAAAATGGGGAAAATCCCTCCCCACAAGGGCTTCATGAAGCAGTGAAGGTATCACCCCCACTGAATGTGTCACACTGCCCCAAGGGGTGTCAATCTCCACCACCGTCTTCTGGTTGTCCCAAGTGTCCCCATGGATGCAAATGACCCTGACAGTGCTAGGGTGTAACCTTGCAGGATTTATACAATTGCTTTTTACCAGCGTTACCGCACTACTCAAGTTAAGCAGTGCATTGACTAGTTTCCCATCAATAGAAATCACACACATCTGCTTCTCCATTTAACCTGAACATGATGCTGTATATGTGACCTGTGCAAAAAGAGAAAGGCGTCTATTCACATAAGTATAATAACATTGCATGGGTTCCTCATTCAGGGGACAGTTGGCAGCAATATGGCCTAATGCATGACATCGGTAGCACTGTATGTGCTCTATACCCAGTCCTTTCAAGGGACCTTCCCCAAGACCTTCCTGGCTTCTTTGGTCAGTCTCCAGGTCTAGAGCCCATAGTCTCTCTTTAACCGTAGCAGCCTTATCAAATTACCCCATGCCCTTGAACACTGGAACAGTTTTACTGGGTCGGCCGGGCAATCTTTCACCCCTAGATACATTGGAGTGGAGAACAGATGGGTGCAAGTCCTCAGCAGCACTGTATCTCTCCACGAGATTCACCAGTTGGTTTGCCGATTTGGGATCCCCATGGCTGACCCACCTCCTCAAAGTAGCAGGGAGCGCATGCAGATACCGGTCTGACCACACGATCCATGATCTGAGGGCCTGGCAAACATTTGGTCAAAAATTTGGGAGAGGGGTGTCAAACATTTGGGAGCGGGGTGGCTGGTCCATGCGGTAGGTCCACTGATGCACCCGTCGAGCCCGGACTGCCATGGTGACACCCAAGCCTGTGAGTATCTCTCTGTTTTTAGAGACTCATAGTCCTGGGCCTTATCGGGCTCCAAATCAAAATATGCCTTTTGGGGCTCACCTATCAGAAAAGGTGCTAGCAGTGCCGACCATTGTCCCTTTTGCCATCCTTCCCGCACAGCGACTCTCTCAAAAGTGGTGAGGTATGCCTCCACATCATCCGCTGGTGTCATCTTCTGTAGGTGGTAAGAGGCACATACCAACTTTGGTTCCAGTGGCACAGGAGGTGTTGACCCCTTTTTTAACTCCACTAGAGCCTCCGTGAATCGGAGATTCATCTCTTGCTGAGCCGCCAGGGCCTGGCGATTCGCCTCCTGCTGTGCTGCAGCGGCCTGGCCATTCGCAAATCTCCTCCTGCTGTTGGCGAATTTCCTCCTGCTGTGCTGCAGTGGCCTGACAACTTTCTTCCTGCTGCACTGCAGCAGCTGGAGGTTGGTCTTCCGCTGGGCCGTAGTCGCCTGTAGCAATGGCTTCAACGTCTCCTCTATGCTGGAAAGTTGCCCGCTAAATCCACCAAGTGTGGGAGATTAGCTCATGTGGACCATGTGGAAAAGGCAGCTTGTAGGCAAACTTTCTTAAAATCTGGCTGTTTGCCAGTTTTATTTTGGTAAAGGTTGCAGGTCATAAAACAAACAAAAATAGCAAAAACAAAACCTTGCCATCTAAACTAATACAGACAGGATACCTCTCTATATGATGTTGGGCTTGTCCCTGACACCTTCAAACAAACAAACAAAGGCAAACCTTTTTCCTTTTGCAGTCCTTAGAGCAACCAACAACTTAAGGTCTTAGCTCTCTCAGTGTAAGCATACTGAGTCCAGGCTGAGCTCCACTGAGATCTGGTTGCCAGTTTCATTTTGGTAAAAGCAAAATAACAAAATGGCAAAATAGCAAAAACAAAACCTTGCCATCCGGCGCTAAATTAATACAGACAGGATACCTCCCTATACAATGTCGGGCGTGTCCCTGACACCTTCAAACAAACTAATGCAAAGCTTTTTCCTTTTGCAGTCTCAGGGTGAGCTCCATTGAGATCTCTTCCTGGTTATTTCAAGCAGCTGGAGAGGGATTTGGGTGGACCAGAAACTCCTGGCCGGAACCAGCTCTGCCACAGTGGCTGGCAAAACCCGGGTGGGACTCTGACCAGTCCACTCCAAGTGAACGTATACAAGGTGACAAATATTGCCTGTCCACTATCGCACCTCACAATATATTTTTTTGTACTAGTAATGGCGGTGAACAGCGATTTTAAACAGGACTGCGACATTGCGGTGGACAAATCTGACACTAAGTGAAACATTTTGGGGACCAGTGACACCAATGCATTGCTGAAAAAAAGCACTGTCACTGTACTAATAACACTGGCTGGGAAGGGGTTAACATGAGGGGCGATAAAAGGGTTAAATGTGTTTCCTGAGAGTGCTTTTTTACATTTCTAAGAGTTTGTACTGTGGGAAGACAGAGATTTGTGTTTCTGCTTAGCATCCCTTGACACAGAATGGCGATCTGCCTGGGGGGTGCTTTGGCTGTGAGAAGACAGAGATCTGTGTTCCTGCTTAGCAGAAACACAGGATCTCTGTCTCTGCTACTAGTAAAACAGTCTTGCCTTGTTTACATAGTCAGACCACCATTCTGCCTCTCGTGAACAATCGGCAGGTCCCGACGGACATTGGGTCCACCGGAGCTGCTGATTGGCTCCCGCTGTGTCCAATCACAGAGGGAGCTGGTCGCCATTGGCGTGCGTGAAGAGGCGATCACGTACTGGTACGTGATTTTACCTGTAGGAGACGCCGCCCAGCAGTACATATAAGTGGGGTGGTCAGCAAGCGATTAAAGGATAAGTTCACCTTTCTGAAGATGTTACATGTTATACCCATAGTTAGATCTTCTCCTTGTACTTGCTGCCATAATGCGCCAACACGGCCGCATCATTGGTTCACAGATCCCTGTGAATTAATGAACTACAAGTACCAACAACCTTAGTGGCTGTTGGCTATTAGTTCTCAATGAATTACCATGCTGCTGTTCTAGCACTGTGGTAGTACATTGATTCTTCCTTTTAGTGTAAAACTGCCTGCCCATATGATGTATAGGCAGACAGCTTACACTGACAGCCTGCATTGCATCAGTGATCTGCTGATCGCTGGTGTAATGCTTTCCAGGCTCCTAAAACAAAAAATAGTATGCATTTTTTCTGACCTTCAGGGTTAATTTGCAGCTGTTTTTTTTTTATTATTAAAAAAAAGCATGAGTAACCAGTGAGCCAGTGAACGTCAGTACACACTATCGGAAAGACACGAGGTGGAACGCAGGGAAGCGAAATAGCCTGCCTGACTTCCTGGATACTCATCACGGCAAACCTAACAGTGAGTGGATATTATGCCCTATATTTAATGATACAGAATCGAGTTACCAATTTGAGGTTTTTTTCTTTATATGTGGATCGCCTGGAGAAACTACAAGGAGAACCGGGGGATACCCTCGGAACAGGAGATTAGTACGTGAGTGAAGGGGTCACTGTGGGGTGCATGCGCACTCACCTCCTACTCCCTAGCACTCACACTCTTGTTTGATACATTAGCACTATTGCACGGGTTTTCTGAACAAACGCATGTTTTTCACAGTATAATTTATGTAATTTGATGTTTTTGGACACAATAAATTAGAAATAGCAATATTTTGGTTTTTATTGCTGGATATATATACTGGTACAATAAGAACACACTAAAACAGGGACATTCCCCAGAAGGGGCTTATTCACCTAAGGGGAGCTATACAAAAAAAACCCTATTTTTGGGCACGATTTTTTATTTTTTGGCATTATTATTGTGAGATAGCGCCATACCCATCTTGTCTTTTCTATCTTATCTTATTACCCCCTTCATAACCAGGACATTTTTGCTATTTAGCTATTTTTTGCTATTCAGCATTGCGCTACTTTAACTGGTAATTGTGCAGTCATGCAACACCGCACCCAAATTAATTTTATATCATTATTTTTTCACACAAATAGAGCTTTCTTTTGGTGGTATTTGATCACTGCTGTTTTTTATATTTATTTTTATTTATTTATTTCAGGTACTTATATAGTGCTGTAAATTTACGCAGCGCTTTACATATATATTGTACATTCACATCAGCCCCTACCCTCAAGGAGCTTACAATCTAAGGTCCCTAACGCACATTCATACATTTACTAGGGCCTATTTAGACAGGATATAATTTACCTACCAGCATGTCTTTGGAGGGTGGGAGGAAACTGGAGTACCCGGAGGAAACCCACGCAGGCACAGGAAGAACATGCAAACTCCAGGCAGGTAGTGTCGTGGTTGGGATTCGAACGAGCAACCCTCTTGCTGCCAGGTGAAAGTGCTATCCACTGCACCACTGTGCCGCCTATATATATATATATAAACAAAATAAGACCAAAAATAAAAAAAAAGACAAAATATTTCACTTTATGCTATAAAACATATCCAATAAAATAAAAAAATATCTAATTTCTTCATACATTTAAACCAAATTGTATTCTGCTACATATCTTTGGTAAAAACAAAATCCCAATAAGTATATATTGATTGGTTTGCATGAAAGTTATAGTGTCTACAAACTATGGTGTATATATACTGGAATTTTTACAGTATTTACTTATTTATTTTTATACTATTAATGCCAGTGATCAGCGACTTATAGTGTAACTGTGATAGTGCGGCAGTCAATCTGACACTAACTGACACCAGTGACACTAATACAATGATCAGTACTAATACTTTACACTTCACTGTACAATGACACTGGCTGGGAAGGAGTTAACAACTAAGGTAACCAAGGGGTTAAATGTGTGCAATTGTTAAGTGTTAATTTGTGCAATGTGTACTGCTTTTTACCAAATATCTATTTGTTTTTTTATCCCTGCTTGTCAGGGAGAGGAAACAGAGAGATTTTTCTCTCTGTACAGAGTCCCGTGTTGATTGTGAACACAGGGCTCTGAGCTGTGATTGGGCACAGCCGATCAGCAGGTCCTGGGCATGAATCATTGACCGGGACCTGCTGACAAAGTGTGATTGTATACAGCGGGAGGCTTCGAGCAGGGGCACGCACGCGCACCCTGTACTCAGGATAGGCCAGCGACATATAGGTACATTGATGTGCCTGTACTGGCCACCCATTCACAGCACATTGTGATCAGGCAGTCCGCAAGCAGTTAGGAGTCTGATTTGAATTTAAGGGTTACTCCATGCTGTTTTGCACGTACTGTCACTTTAAAAGATCAAAAAAGGTGTGCCCCCCCTTTAAATTTATAATATATTTTTTCTACTGTAGGTATGGAACCCTAGTGGCTAGGAAAGGAGAGGCAGAGATTATACCTTACAACGGGGGAGGTTAAGATATCCAGCCCTCTCTAAAGCCTGGTACACATGATGAGATTATTGGGCAAATGATCATCCATTTTTTTTTCTTGCATGTTAGTCTCCGAATGAAAAGTCAAGAGGTTACTAAAGTTTGAACATTCCGAAGTGATGTAATTTGTTGTATTGTATTCATATTGTATTTTCAGGCAAAAACTGTACTGATGAAATGAAAATCGTACAATCTGTATTGTAAGAGAAAAATGTTTGTGTTTGGCCCCTTCGGATAATTTCAGGGGAAAGCTGTGTACTAACAAAAAGATTATCGTACGATCACTTTGAAATGGTATTTTTTGTACAATTTTTAAATTGTGTGTACGGGCCTTAAAGGAATGAGTACAAGTTACTGTTTGCAAACAGCAGCTGGTTGGGAATGTGTCACCTTGCAGCGGTAGCATGGTCAGCTAGTTTGTTTACAAACAACAACTGGCTGAGGATTTGCTGTCGCTAAACAAATCAGCCAGGGATCATGGGTGATGTCAGTGACCAAAATGCTGATTAATGACAGATTCCTGTATGGTTTGTTATTGATCATATTTCGTAAATGGCATAGCTTGTAATCCCCAATTGATTTATTTGAATGGGCAAGCTGGCCTAATTTGGTCAGTTTGTTTAGCGATTCCTTGAACTGTGAACACACGTTCAGCCCAAACCAGAAGCTCACCAGGTCACCAGGTATGATTTTGATTTATATATTGAAAATTTCTTTTATGATTACTTTTACATGCTAAGGCTTATAAGAGATTTTAAGGCCCAGGCATATGCATTTTTGCCATATTATATGGACTCCCGACTCCTGCTGGTTCCAACTCATGCGGTCTCCAATCCCAACCATGGCGCTACCTGCCTGAAGTTTGCATGTTCTCACTTTGCCTATGTGGGTTTCCTCTGGGTATTCTGGTTTCCTCCCATACTCCAAACACACGCTGGTAGGTTAAGGGGATACTGTCTAACTTGGGCCAAGTATGTGTATGCATGAATGTGAGTTAGGGACCTAAAGCCTCGTACACATGTGCCGATTGTTGGACAACCGAACGTACAACTTTTGTCCAAATTGGCTGTTGGCGGTTTTGTCTAGCGTACTGACGGTAGTCAAGTAATCGCCCAACAAAGCCGAACATAGTGACGTGTTAGGAGCGTATGATTAGGAAGTTCAAATGAATGTGATTTGTGAATTACGAACACAGGATTACACGACCGAACACTTCCTGGATTACGAGCATGCATGTTAGCACTTCCAACTTTTTGCTGGCCCGACGTCTGTACACACGAGCCAACAATCGGCTAACGCCTTATTGGCCAACAAAATTTTCTAGTCTTGTCAGCCAACTTCTGTTGGACGATAATTGGAAATCAGCTGTTGAATTGTGCATACTAACGGTCGGATAATCGTCCAACAGGCTGTTGGACGACCATTGTTGGCCGATAATCGTACCGTGTGTATGGGCCTTTAGATTGTAAGCTCCTTGAGGGTGTGGACTGATGTGAATGTACAATACATATCTAAAAGTGCTGTGTAAATTGATGGCGCTATATAAGTACCTGTAATAAATAAATAAAAATAAATGCACCTGTGAAACTTGAACATGTAAATAAAAAAACACACCAAAAAAGTGTTGCAGGTGCATTTGATGCATTTTCCATTAATTTAAATGGGGAGTTGCAGCATGCAAAACATTTATAAGCACACCACATCCACAGAGCACTAGTGTGAAGAGTTCTATAGAATTTAAAGGGATGCATTTTTCACGCATTTTTTTCACCCGAAAGACACACGTTAAAAAGGGATCAGCGACCTTTAGTGATTGGTCTCTACTTGTGAACATTGGGCTGAAAGAAAGGTGCATCTACCCACATTTAACAGTTTAGTGTTTTCAGAAAAGTTATTTCTGATTGGTTGGTGAGAATTACTCAACTTTTTCATTTGCCATATTGAAAAAGTCAGAGGCCATTAATGTTCTCTGGTGGGTCTATCAGCCACTTTTCACCCAATTTAAATATTTTTTTTTTTATCCCTACACTTTCTTGAAATCTAATTTGCAACATAGAAACCAGTGATAAAACTTGCTTTTTCATTTGTTATTAAAGGATTTACCCCACTGGTAAAAGGATTGAAAAGTGCAATTTATTGTTCTTTTTGGAGTGACATGGAAAGAAAAGCTCAAAGCTGTGCATGCTGTTTTCTGAGTGGGCCATTTCAAGTCTTCTGACGAATGGTATGTCCCACTGGAATTCTCTATACACCAGGCTGAAAAGGAATGGATTAAGCCCCTTTTTGTGGATGTAAATGAAACAAAAAGAACTTTTATGATGTAGCAGCATAAAATAAGAGGCTTCATTGTAATACTGATTGCAAAGGCCCTTTGAATGCACAGTCAATGTTGCTGCCTGTTATTCATCGTAGACTAGAACTGGAGTAAATGCATCTCAAGTAGAAATCCTTAGCATCACTCTTATTTCAGGCAAGGGAGAGTTTATTGGCTTGTTTTAGTTCATTTTACCCACACCTACCAAAAAAAGAACACTACAGGGAGATTTTTCTCCTGTGAAATTTACTTCTAATTAAAACAAGTAATTAGTGTTGCTCCAGGCTTTGTGGTTTCACTCATTTTTGCCCGCCAGACCACATTGGTTTTAAAACCAAGCCAATTTCTAGTAATAACAGACTGTAAAAGAACGTCATTTGAAAAGTATATGAACATAAGGTTACTATTCGGTCTCTGATTCTTTTTCTCCAGTAAAGTTTACCAGCATTATGTTTAGGGATATTAAATATTACTACTTCTCATGAGAAGTACTAATATAGTTTGTTTGTATAGCAGATTAAATATTGTTGGCTGGAGTGATGCTGCTTGATGGGCAAGAAAAGCCTCCCCATGTGTGCAGAAATTACATCATCACGGGCACATTGTGATGACTTTATTTTCTGCAAACAATATTTATAACATCATGTTGGATACATACCAATAACTAGGCATGTTAATGTGTTTGTAACTTCTGAAAACATTATGAAAGGCATCCGTATATTAGCATGAGATTTGAAATTCAATGACTTTTTGCATAAAATGCATTATATTGGGAAGAAATTGTATGTAAACCCTAACAAGGATATCTCTTGTAAAAGATGAATACAATCATGGCACCCAAGGGCTGATTAGCTGCACTGTATAAAATGTTTGTGCTTGGGCTTAAATACACTTTAAATCTATTGTGGGCAAGAGCACTTGCACTACTGCAAGAAGGGCCAGATTTACATACCAGGAGCTTATAGGCACAGAAAGCTTGGCACCTCAACCCCTTCATGATGGAGGGTAAAACAAATTTGAATGCCTAAATACAGTTTTGAAACACTTCTATCTGTTAATAAAACTGAAGATATCATTGCAACTACTTAGCGTATCCAGATGTATTATACCTTGTTTTTTTTCAGGACAAGTTGGGCTTTGGCGGTTAATTGGTAATGGTTCCCTACTGTTTATTTTTACTATCAAAGGAAAACTGATAAAAAAAATTAAAACAAAATATAATTTTTAAATGTAGCTCTATATGCAAAAATTATAGACTAACCTTGTAATTAAAAGTCAACATTAAAATATTTGCAAAGATTTTGGCTTGACGTCTCAAACCTTTGCTCTGTACTTTGACACATCAAGATCAAGTTTGTTCCATTTCAGATAGGGAAGCTAGGGACAGCTCTATTAGAACCCTCTTATCATGTCACTTTGCAAAATTGAATGATTTTGGCTTTCTAAAACTATCAACAGATGCTAAAAAAAGTTTTTGAATTGCATAGATTGGTCATTATTGCTAACAACTCAATACCATATAGGCCCGGGCCCCAAAACGCTGGCCTAGATTATGACCTTATATGATAACCCAACTTTATACTGGGAAACAGCACTAAAATGCCATTTGTGCCCTTCACTGTTACTAGCTACAACTAGTGTTGAGCGAACCCGGACTGTAACGTTCGGGTCCGTACCGAACTTTCGGGTGTCCGTGGCACGGACCCGGACATTTCAAAAATCGTTCAGGTTCGGTCCGGGGTTCTGCTATTTTACTCCACGTGTTGAGAAGCTGCAGGGCAGCCAATCAACAAGCGTTTCACTGGTTTGCCCTTAGAAGCCATCACAGCCATGCCTACTAATGGCATGGCTGTGATTGGCCAGTGCATCATGTGACCCAGCCTCTTTATAAGCTGGAGTCACAGTGCTGCAGTCACATGCTCCTTGGGTTAGTGTAGGGAAAGGTAGCTGACGGCGTGAGGGACAGATTTGAGCCATTTTAAGACCTGATCCTGCATCCTGAGATAGATTACTTTACTACTGCTGTCTGTGCTGTTGCTCTGAGGACAGATAGCAGAAATTAGAGATTTCACATACCGCTGCTTTGAGTTGCAGATC
>BLSH010254914.1:2954371-2976302 GCA_018402905.1 Glandirana rugosa
GGATTGGTTTTTAGTAGATATTGAGAATATATTCGAAGGTCTTTGGAATACTTAGAATACCCATCCCCCTAGCCGTTGTAAACTTTCTTTTTATGGTTAAGGTTAACCAAACTAGGGGGATCTGGGAATTCGTCTCCCACTTAGGAGCCCATGAAATCTATCTAATCTCTCCGAGACTTCACTCCATAATTCTTAGTGTCTACAAACGAGGACAACCAGGTAGAAATATGGGAAATATAAATATAAATCAACATCGATCTCAACTCGCTTGTGGACCTGCAAGCCCAAGACGACCAGGCAGGCTTGAAGCCCTGTTTCAGGCCCAGGCCTGCCTTGTTCGTTGTCCGTGCGATCGTTCGGGTTCCGTCCGGACCCGGACTTTGTCCCGAAGTTCGGACGGACCAGCAGAACCCGAACGTCCAGGTGTTCGCTCAACTCTAGCTACAACTAAATATAAATATAAAGGGTATAAAGATGGACCAACAGGAGCAAACATCTGTGATTCTTAATACCTCACTTCAGAGCCTCTCTAATCTATCTAAAGTACCCGAGGATTCACCCTCTGCTTAAGGGTCTAGGGGGATCAAACCAATTGGAATTGGTATTTTTCTTTCAAATGTTGCCGATCCCCCTACCCATAAGATTCATAAGGTTTCTGGAAGCTTATATAAGAGTTATAGATGATTTTTGGTTAGGTCAAAAACCCAAACTGACCAGACAAAAGTATTTTAGGGGGTTATGTATTCCAGACTTCTAGAAATATTGCTGGGCAGGTATATTTTCTAGAATGCTTGACTGGAATTATAGGAAGACTAGAAGGTTGTGGGTTGAAATCGAGGAGTATCTTACAAGTTAGTACTTGGGTAATATTGGATACAGCGACAGTTCAGAAAGCTTGCAATGTCAACAGTCTTATTAACTAAATATACTTTTATACCTTTGTAAGATACATTATGGCATACTAATAAATGGGGCATAAATACACCTTTGATGTCTCTAACAGCTATCTCTTAATATATATTTCAGGGTTAGACAGGTGCACATTCCATCACTGGAAAACAAATGATGAGCTTAGGATAAATCACATGATGTGAGGTACATCTATCCCTAATCTATCCTTAGTCTTCAAGAATGTAGAACAAAATGGGGAGTTTCCCCACTGGATATATGGAAATGGAATTAGGTATTTTGTTTTATAAGGGGCCTCCCAAAGCCACTGTGATTTGTGGAGGACTTATATCCAATAGAAAATGTATTTATCCATGGCACTGGTCCTACCCACTGCATTTCAACTCTATATAAACTTCCACTTGCTTTTGACAATATAGCCCCTTTAACATACATAGTTTTTTTGTTTTTTTTAATATACATCCTTTTATTCATTTTCAATTCCAGCAAATTACAAAGCAAAACAAATCACAAAACAAATCACGAGTACATATATCACATAAAATCACCCAAAAACACAAAACGAAAAGGGAGAAAAAAAAAGGCATTCCCTCAACCTCCGGTTCTCCTTCTCCCACCCGTCACCTCGCCACCCATGGGTGCCTACAGCCAGCCTGTGTGCCTGCACCATAATCAGCCTTTCCAAAGGTCAGAGTCATTTATGGGTCTTTAAATGCTAGCCAGGTCCTCCATACCCCATTCAACTTTTCCATGGTGTCATTGTTTTCTGCTACCAATTCCTCCATGCGCATGATCCCATTTAGGTTCTCAATCCACACTAGAAATGAGGGAGGGCTAGTTGTCTTCCAATACTTCGTGATTAACTGCCTAGCTGCTGATATAAAAAAAAACCCAGAAGAGATTTCCTAACTTTCGGCAATGAGTTTGGTAAAAGAGATAATAAAGTCACCTCTGCAGTGTTAGGCACCCTCTCACCCATGACTAGGTTAAAAAGGTGTATAACTCGTTCCCATAATTTATAGATCGGGGGACAAGCCCACCATACATAGGTAAAGTCTCCTCTAGATATATGACATCGCCAACACAGTTCTGATTAAGAAGAAAAAATACGATGTAAGTCAGCTGGCATTCGATACTATCTCGATAGCAGCTTAAAATTACGCTCCTGTGCTTCGCATGCCCTCGAGAATTTGTGCGTGCTATTAAAGATTTGACCTCAGTCCTCTTCCTTAATTGTGCAATTCAATTTGGTAGCTCATTTTACTGTATAAGTTGATAGGCCTGTGAGTCAAAATTTGATAGTATTTTATAAATCTTAGATATAGTATGCGGTGGAGTCTCAGAGGAGAGGCACAATTCTTCAAATTCTGTAAGTGGCCTATGTATGTTTGTCCTGGGTTGTAGAGATCCAAAAAAACTTTGTAATTGTAACTTAAGTAGATAAACCAGGGAATTCTATTTTGACTATGAATATTTTGAACGTTTGTAAATGTTATAAATGTATTATTTAAGGTTACATGCCTAATTTGTGGCCAGACAATTCTATCCCAGCTTAGGAAAGCTTGTGAGTGGAGCCCGATAGAAAAAGTTTGTCTGTTGTCCAACAATGATGTGAGAGGGCTTGGAATAGTAGATATTGGAAAGAGCTTTAAATAATGATGCCAGCATTCCAAAACTGTATAGGTAATCCATTGCCACAAGGTGCGTTCTCCAATGTTTTTAAGAGAAACCCACAGCGCAGCCTTGGGATGTATAGGTGATATTTCTGTTTCAATTTGAACCCATTGTTTATCGGAGGAATGATGAAACCATTCCAAGATATTTGAAAATATAGGTTCCCTATAGTAACTTTCAGGGTCTGGCGGAGCTGCACCCCCACGAGCCTTTGATCGGCAAAGCGTTTTTCGATTTATTCTGGGCTTAGTAGATTTCCAGATGAATTGTAATAAACATCTGTTTAATTTTTTTAAATACATTTTTGGAATTTTTATGGGAAAGGTTTGAAATAAATATAAATATTTAGGTAAGTTGTCCATTTTGATAGCGTTGATTCTACCAAACCAGGATAGAGATAGTTTAGACCATGACCTAAGCTCAGATTGGATTTGTGACAGGAGGGGTGAAAAATTTAGGTAAAAAATTAGTGATAGATCCGTAGGGACCATCACTCCCAGATACTTCACTGCTACCTCCTGCAAATGAAAGGGAAACAATGTAGCTAAAGAAATAGCTTCATCGTTAGGTAGTGAGATATTCAATAAGTCTGATTTTGTTAAATTAACTTTAAAATTGCTCACACGTCCGAAATAATTGAGTTCCTATAAAATAGAAGGAATACTCAGCCTAGCGGAAGAGATATAAAGTAAAACATCATCTGCATAAAGAGATATTTTTTATTCTGTTTTGTTAATGGTAATTCTGTCTATAGAAGAATTATTACGTATGGCCATTGCTAGATGCTCCATCGTTATCACGTACACCAAAGTATTAAGTAATAAAGGACAGCCCTGACGAGTTCCATTATTAATCTTAAATGGGGATGATAAGGTGCCGTTAGTTCTTACTTGTGTATATGGATTAGTATATAGTGCCATTATTTTATAGATCATATTATCAGCATGCATACATTAACATACATAGTTGAACGGGAGAGAGAAGAACGGGAGAGAGAGAACTAGAACAACGTTTTTCTCAAAATGAAACAAGCAATGTAATGAAACTAGTTTATTCATCTTCAAAAAACTTCTCCACAGCAGACCATAACTAAAAATTGCTGACCAGGTGGTATGAACCCCCTTTTAAAAAAATGAGACCAGCAGGCGTCTCCCTTGTGTTTGAGATGTAACAAAGAAGTGGGGACACTGTCCCATATATCATGGTATTATTCTCTGATTTCTGCATTTTGCAATATTGAAGTGATGTATAAGATCAAATCTATTCACCTCCCATATGATCTGAGGGTGATTCTGTTTCATAAAACCAAAATTTCAGCCTCACAATATAAAAAAATGCTACCTCATTTATTGAATGTGGTTAAAAGCCTAATTCCAAAGTTTTGGAATTCCAAAATCCACCTATGGTTGGTGTATGATTGCTAAGGATGTCTAAAATCTGCCTGATGGATTGCCGAAGATAGAATTGCCTAACAGTTTTACTTGTCTTTTTACTCCATCTGGGAGAGCTAGATAATTTTTAAAAACACAGAAACCTGTAGTGACTGAATGGTCAATATACCTGCAGTGGTATTATCAATTGATTCACATCACGCAGATGGCTAATTCTAAAAAATCTTTGTTGAGCATCCTTAGTGCAGAATAAGAATGAGAAAAGTCATATGGTGACCTTTTAAGAAAAGACAAAATGGATGATTCTGAGTACAATACCGTATGGTGTAAACAAAGCAGATCCCCGTTCGGACAGGGGAGTTGAGAGTGATCGTCTGTTCCCAGTGATAGGGAACAACGATCTCTCTCCTCCTCCAGTCAGCTCAGACCCCATACAGTTAGAAACTCCACAAAGGGAACACATTTAACCCCTTGATCGCCCCTAGTGGTAACCCCTTCCTGCCAGTCACATTATTATTTTTATACAGGATTTATATAGCGCTAACAGTTTACGCAACACTTTACAATGTAAAAGGGAGACAATACAGTTACACTACAATAAAATACAAGAGGATCAAGATGGCCCTGCTCAGAAGAGCTTACAATGTAATAATTTGCACAGTAATCAGTGGCTATTTTTAGCACTGATCGCTGTATAAATGGCAATGGTCCCAAAAAAAGTGTCAAAAGTGGCCAATCTGTCCGCCACAATGTTGCAGTCCCACTAAAAATTGCAGAATGCCACCATTACTAGTAAAAAAAATAAAATAATAAAAATGCCATAAATCTATTCCCATAGTTTGTACACGCTATAACTTTTGCGCAAACCAATCAATATACGCTTATTGCGATTTTTTTTACCAGAAATATGTAGAAGAATACATATTGGTCTAAACTGAGGAAGAAATTCGTTTTTTTTACATTTCTTTGGATATTTGTTATAGCAAAAAAAAATTTTTTTTCAAAATTGTCGCTCCATTTTTGTTTATATAGAGCAAAAAATAAAAACTGCAGAGGTGATCAAATACCACCAAAAGAAAGCTCTATTTGTGGGAAAAAAAGGACGTCAATTTTGTTTGGGTAAAATGTTGCACGGCCGTGCAATTGTCAGTTAAACTGTTGCAGTGCCGTATCGCAAAAAGTGCTCTGGTCAGGAAGGGGGTAAATTCTTCCAGGGCTGAAGTGGTTAATAAGGCAGATATTGATTCCTTTTCCAAAGTCCTACTGACACCTGCATATGCTCAACATCAATGATTGAAGCATGGACACCTAGATAACAGTTCTCCATAAGTGCTGAGGCACTGGAGCACACTGAGTGGAGCCGGGTGGGGAGATACAATAGAGTCAATTAGCATAGCAACCAGATTATTATTATTATTATTATTATTATTCAGGATTTATATAGCGCCAACAATTTACGCAGTGCTTTACAACTTGAGGGTAGACAGTACAAATACAATATACTTAAATACAGTAGGAATCAGAGGGCCCTACTCGTTAGAGCTTACAATGTAAAAGGGAAGGTCAAGAGATACAAGAGGTAATAACTGTGGGGGATGTGCTAATAGAGAAGATAAATGTACAGTTGTTAGGTGGGAGCCAGACAGGCTTCTCTGAAGAGGTGAGTTTTCAGGGATCGTCTGAAGGTGGACAAACTAGGAGAAAGTCGGACAGATTGGGGTAGAGGGACAAGAGACAAGGGAGCTAGAGAGCAGGAGGTCTTGGGAGGAGCGAAGAGATCGATTTGGTTGGTATTTTGAGACCAGGTTAGTGATGTAGCTGGGGGCCAGGTTGTGAATTGATTTATAAGTCATTGTTAGGATCTTGAATTTAATACGTTGGTTGAGTGGCAGCCAATGTAGAGATTGACATAGGGGTGTAGCAGATGCCGAGCATTTTTTAATGTGGATGAGCCTGGCGGCAGCATTCATACTGGACTGAAGTGGGGAGACACTATTTAGAGGTAAGCCAGTGAGAAGGGAGTTGCAGTAGTCGAGGCGAGAAATGACCAGGGAGTGGATTAGTAGCTTTGTGGCATCATCGGTTAGGAAGGGGCGTGTCTTGGAGATGTTGCGAAGGTTGAGACGGCAAATTTTGGATAGTGATTGGATGTGGGGCTGAAGGGTTAATTGGGAGTCCAGGATTACACCTAGGACCTTGGCGTGGGGGGGACAGGTTGATAGTTGAGGCATTGATTTTGACAGAGAAATCTGGGGAAGTGGCACGTGGGGGAGGAAATATCATAAGCTCGGTTTTGGATAGGTTGAGTTTGAGGAAGTGATGTGACATCCAGGCTGATATTTCTATCAGTAAGTTTGTGATGCGTGAGGAGATACCAGATACAGATATTCTCCTGGTGAAGTGGGAATTTCCTTTCCCTTGGGTTGTTAATAAAGTCACATAAACCTGCCCATAGGCTCTCACCACTCCTGTGTGCTTCGGTCCACCTCCAAGCATTCATAGATCGATGGCATCTCTAGCGATGTTACAGTGTAGTTTGGAGATCCTGGAACTGTACGTTGTCCTCTGGTGCATAAGCCTGGAGTCTGACATCACAGCCTAAAAAGGTGAAGCGGAGGTGGAGCAGGTTTTATCATGATCGCTACATGAGTCATTGGCAGAGGACGATGAATGGTTCCAGGATCTCCAAACTGCACCATAACTTCACTAGAGATTCCATCAATATATGATATATTAACAACCCAAGGGAAAGGACATCCCCACAGCACCGGGAGAACATCTGTATCTGGTTGATATAAGTGACTCTATAGTATCTCCCCACCCCGCTCCACTCAGTGTGCTTCGGTGCCTCGGCACTTATGGGGAACTGTTATCTAGAGGTAAATATATTTTTATTATTTTCATAAGAAAAAATAGACAAATGAACAACATTATAGATACATGTAGGGCTCATATGCCATTATTTTCATAAGAAAAAATAGACAAATAAACAACATTATAGATACATGTAGGGCTCATATGCCATAGTATAACATTAGAGTAGCATGTTCAATAGGATACGAACAAACCTAAGGAGTAGGGGAGAAAAGAGGATGAGGTGAGAAACGGAAAAGAAATAGAGGAAGAAAGAACAAGATCGGAAGAGTCCGAAGCAGGGGTTAGGGGAGAGAAAAAGTGTATCCCGAGCAATCTAGGCGTCTGCACAGGAATTGGTTCCTGTGTCAGGGAATAGAAGAGGGGAGCAATGATTCATAGCTAGTTTTTAAGAGTATCGGAGGTGGAGAAATCAATCCAGACATACCAGAAGGTCTTGTATTCTTCAAAGGAATCAGTGGCCATCGCTAGCATCTCCTCCATCCGCATCATTTCATTTACCATTGATACCCACGGATCCACCATGCAAACTGTTGTGGTTGTTGTCCTGGGTGGAGAGTGGGTTTCTGAAAACAGGGGCCACTGGGGTATAAGGCAACCTCAGGGGATACATTTTGCACAGTCTGTCCCAGAGACCCAAGAAGTGAGAAAGGGGAGGGCTCAAAATGGCTCTGCGCTCCCTAGGGAGTAACCATAGCAGAAGATCCATAGGGAGTGGAGAACACGCCTGCGCCTCCAGCCCTACCCAATCAGGCTGATGTGGAAAAAATTTGGTAAAGTTGGGCCAGTTGGGCAGCTCTATAATAACGTGGAAAGTGTGGAATCCCCAATCCACCACGCCACTTTGAAAAGTATAAGGGGGATCTAGCCACCCTGCAAACTCCCCGGCTCCAGATAAATTTAAAGGTTAAGGTTTGGAGTTGCTTAAAAAATATCATAGGGACCGATATCGGCAGGGACTTAAAATATTAAAGAATTCTGGGAAGAGTCATCATTGATGCGGCTCCAGTTCTGCCCATCCAAGAAAGACTGTGGTTCTGCCAATTCTTTAAATCCTCTGTCGTAGAAGCAAGGAGAGAGACATAATAAGTCTTATATAACCTTCTAGAGGTAGTTTTGTTGAAAGCAAGAATTGGCCTTGCTGTAAATAATTGAAATATGACGCCCCTGTCAAACAGGTGCAGATAAATTGGCCTTTGGGTGTTGCTGGTGCCTTCAACCTCTAACCTTCTAGAGGTAGTCATGATAAAAGAAAGAATTGGCCTTGCTGTAAAAAAATTAAATATAATGCCCCTTTCACACAGTTGCGGAAAAAATTGTCTTTGGGTGTTGTTGGTGCCTTCACCCCGTAACCTTCTAGAGGAACTCTTGATGAAAGCAAGAATTGGCCTTTTCTTCTCTTACGTGTTCTGTGGCATCGCAAGAATGGTGTCTGCATAAAGCGGTCCTTGAGAGGAAAGAAAGTCCTCCTCTTCTGCCTTTATCCACAGCCATTGGCATGGGGAAAAAAGCCAAGGTGACCTGAGCCTGTCATTGTGCCATACTCACACAGGTACTCATTGACAACCCTCTGCTGCATGTGCCGTTGCTGCAGCATTGCCAAAGTTAAATTCTATCTGGTGGGCATGTCACAACGGTGGATTGCCTGCTGAATTTCAGCCAACCTAACACTGGCTGTGTACGACCATCTGAAATGGCTACAGACTCTTCTGGCCTGCTTTAGAAGATCTTGCAAACCTGGATACCTGTTTAAGAAATGCTGCATCACCAAATTCAGGACATGTGCCAGGCATGGCACATGTGTCAACTTTACCTGTTGAAGGACAGACAGAAGGTTAGTACCATTACCACACACCCCCATTCTGGTGTGGCTCTTGTCCCCTAGACAGATCAGCTGAAGCACTGCATGCCATCTTTAAGCCTCACTCATTGAATGGCCCCTTAAATGCTTAGAGCAGTAGTTCTCAACTCCCGTCCTCGGGACCCACCAACAGGCCAGATTTTAAGTATTACCTTGGGGAGATGCAGGCTAGAACACTGCAATCACTGAGCAGCAAATTATATCACCTGTGATGTATTTCAGTTATCCTGCAAACCTGGCCTGTTGGGGGGTCCCGAGGACCGGAGTTGAGAACCACTGGCTTAGAGGGTACTGGTGGTTCATAGGACAATCCAGCAGAGGAGAGCATGGAGGAGGAGAAGGGGGTGGAGCTGACACATCTCACATCATCACCACCAGCTGTATGGAGACATGGCAGCAAAGTTACCAAGTGTGCTGTGAACAAAATATTAGACATGTGCAGAGCAAAAAAATTACTTTAGTTTAGTTTCGATTCGTTATTTACATATGTTCGCTTAGTTAGATTCGTTTTCAGAATTTGTTTTATCTACTCATTTTCAAATCGATTAGAGAAGTTTTGGAGTCGATTAGAAAAGCTTTTCAAATCAATTTCAAATAGTTTTCGAATTAGAAAAGATTTTGAATTTGAATAGTTTTCAAATTCAAATTGTTTTCTAATCATTTTCCAATTTCCAAGGAGAATGGGGTGGAGTGGAAAGTGGAGGAATAGAATGGAAAAAGATAGAATACAATAGAGGGGAATATAACAGAAAATTAAATATAATGCGGCGGAGTGGAACAGAGCTGGTTTACTCTGTTGTATTCTATTCTTTTGTTTTCTGTTATATTCTTTTCTAGTCTATTGTTTTTTTTCTGTTATATCCTGTTTTTTATTCTATTTTGTTCTCATTGGAAATGGGAAAACTATTCAAATTGGAGGACTCTTTGAATTCAAATTTGAAAACTATTAGAATTTGAAAACTTTTCAAATTCAAATTTGAAAAGTATTTGAATTCGAAAAGTATTCGAAAATTATTTGAATTTCATCAAAATTTTCTTTTTTGTTGTTTCAGATTCATTTAAATTCGGTACTATGGTAATTCGGAAACTTGGATACATCCGAATTTCTGAAAAACTAAAATTCATCCAAATTTTAATTCGGAAAGAAACTGACCACACATGTCTACAAAATATGTAGTCCATGACCATGCTTACTGGACCACGAGTCAGCAGTAAGGTGGACCTTGTGGCTGACTGCTTTGTCCAATGATGCCAAAATATTGCTTTGCATGTGATGGTACAAAGCTGGAATGGCCTTACGTGAAAACAAATAGTGACTGGGAATCTGCCATTGTGGTACAGCACATTCTGCAAATTCACAGACGAAGATACCAGATGGAAAGGCAGGAGTTGCAAAGCCAGCAGTGTATTTTTTTTAGGTTACAGCAGCTGGGGCAGAGAAATTTGCCTGCTATAGTCTACAGCTGGTATTGTGCTGCTGGCAGACATGTTGCAATGACCTGTGACACCCTTTGCTATTCATCTCTTTCAGTGGAGGCTGCAGAGAGGTCATGAGATATAGCAGAGGTAGACATGAGAGGTGAGGAGTGAGGAGGAGAAGAATTGTGTCCCTTGTGTAGCTGTTAGGTGCTCTTGCCAAAGGGCTGAGTGGTGGGAGGTTAAATGCCTTGTCAAGCATGTGGCACCCAAATGGTGTCTTTGCCATGCTTGACCTGCTTGCGGCAGAGATTGCAAATTGCAACAGTGCACATGTGCTAAAAAAGGCCCACACAGCTGAATTCTGGGAAGTAGGCTGGGATATAACAGCTTCACAATCTGATGGCATTGGGTGGTTGCTCTCTACTCTTCCATGATGCCTGCCTCTGGAGGAAATCCTGCCTCATTGGAGTTGTTTCTCCCCCTCACTTTCCTCCTCTGCTCTATCCGGCACCCACGTCCTGTCAGTGAACTCATCATCAGCATCCCCTCCATCCTCATCATCACTGGAGCCAACTTGGCAATACGCTGGGGCTGGGGAACATGATGGCCAATTTGTTGATTATCAGTGTTCTCCTCTTTCTGTAGGTTCATGTTAGTCCCTTCTGCTACCTCAGAACAACATCAGAAGTAATGTCTGTGCATCCCCAAGAAGCAAGTGTATGACGCTGTCTTCAAATAATTCAGCTGACTCCTCCATGCATGATGCTGGGGCTATGGGAGGAGTAGCTGTGGATAAGGAGGCAGAATAAGCCTCTCTGGCAGCTGCTGTGGATTGTGCACTAATGCCAGCTTGAAGAGTCATAGAGAATAAGGAGGATGAGGATGGTTTAGTAAGCCAGTCCACCACCTCCTCTACATGCTGAAACAGAAGGTGCCCTTCCTGAGGACGGACCACCTCCACCCTTGCCTGTGGACAGAGATGCTGCTGGTCCCCTCATAGTGACATAGAAACATCTGCCTCTCCTTGTGGCCTCCCAGACATGAAAGTGGGGCTTATTACCCATATTTAATACAGTATCTTACAAAACTGAGTGCACCCCTCATATTTTTGTAAGTATTTTATTATATCTTTTCATGTGACAACACTGAAGAAATTACACTTTGCTACAATGTAGTGAGTGTACAGTTTGTATAACAGTGTAAATTCGCTGTCCCCTCAGAATAACTCAACACACATCAATTAATGTCTAAACCACTGCCAACAAAAGTGAGTACACCCCTAAGTGAAAATGTCCAAATTGGGCCCAAAGTTTCAATATTTTGTGTGGCCGCCATTATTTTCCAGCACTGCTTTAACCCTCTTGGGCATGGAATTCACCAGAGCTTCACAGGTTGCCACTGAAGTTCTCTTCCACTCCTCCATGACGATATCACAGAGCTGGTGGATGTTAGAGATCTTGCGCTCATCTACCTTCCATTTGAGGATGCCCCACAGGTGCTCAATAGGGTTTAGGTCTGGAGACATGCTTACCCAGTCCATCACCTTTACCCTCAGTGGTCATCTGGGAGGTGTGATTGGGGTCATTATCATGTTGGAATACTGCCCTGCGGCCCAGTTTCTGAAGGGAGGGGATCATGCTCTGCTTTAGTATGTCACAGTACAGTACATGTTGGCATTCATGGTTCCCTTAATGAACATTAGCTCCCCAGTGCCAGCAGCACTCATGCAGCCCCAGACCATGACACTCCCACCACCATGCTTGACTGTGGGCAAGACACACTTGTCTTTGTACCCCTCACCCGGTTGCCACCACACATGCTTGACACCATCTAAACCAAATAAGTTTATCTTTGTTTCATCAGACCACAGGACAAGCTTCCAGTAATCCATGTCCTTAATCTGCTTGTCTTCAGCAAACTGTTTGCAGGCTTTCTTGTGCATCATATTTAGAAGAGGCTTCCTTCTGGGATGACAGTCATGCAGGCCAATTTAATGCAGTGTACAGTGTAAGGTCTGAGCAGTGACAGGCTGACCCCCCACCCCTTCAACCTCTGCAGCAATGCTGGCAGCACTCATACATCTAATTCCCAAAGACAACCTATGGATATGACGCTGAGCACGTGCACTCACCTTCTTTGATCGACCATGGTGAAGCCTGTTCTCAGTGGAACCTGTCCTGTTACACCGCTGTATGGTCTTGGTCACTGTGCTGCAGCTCAGTTTCGGGGTCTTGGCAATCTTCTTTTAGTCTAGGCCATCTTTATGTAGAGCAACAATGCTTTTGTTCAGATCCTCAGAGAGTTCTTTGCCATGAGGTGCCATATTGAATTTCCAGTGACCAGTATGAGAGAGTGAGAGTGATAACACAAATTTAACACACTTTCTCCCCATTCACACCTGAGACCCTGTAACACTAATGAGTCACATAACTCCTGGAGGGAAAGTGGCTAATGGGGCCCAATTTGGTCATTGTCACTTAAGGGTGTACTGACTTTTGTTGCCAGTGGTTTAGACATTAATGGCTGTGAGTTGAGTTATTTTGAGGGGACAGCAAATTTACACTGTTATACAAGCTGTACACTCACTACTTTACATTGTAGCAAAGTGTAATTTCTTCAGTGTTGTCACGTGAAAAGATATAATAAAATATTTACAAAAATGTGAGGGGTGTACTAACTTTTGTGAGATACAGTAGATAATAGGAAATGTGTAATTTGATGCACTTTATTTAATGAAAAGTGGTGTTTGGTGCACTTTAAATTGAGGACTGACACTGACAGAAATGTAAAAACTATATAAAAAAAAGCTGGAACACAAAAAAAACTGTGGCTCACAATTAAAAAAAATTGCAGGGGGCAAAAAAAATACACAAAAAAAACATGTAGCAACCAAAAAAAAGGTATACAGCACTAAATGTTATGTGATACTGAGTTAAACACTGCACTACTTTAACACACTACACAGACACACTATTCTCACACACTATACTAACACTAAACTGACACTCTACACTAGAGAGTCACAATAAGTGAACACACTAGCTGTTAGTAGCAGAACGAGCCCTGCTCCATCTATCTCCACTCTACAAGAGCTTTCTTGCTATGGGAAGTTAGCTTTTATAGTGTCTGGTGGGACAATGAATACTGAGCTGTGATTGGACAAAGTGATCATCACTTTGTCCAATCAGGGCTCTGACAGTGCTAATTTAATTGGTGAAGCCTTGCACTTGACCAGCAGTCAGGTGTAAGGCTTCATCCAATTAGGGCCCTAGAATGTACCATTATGCATTGTGGGGCGCTTGGCGTGCAAACATCCTGGCAACCATTTGGGTGGGCGAACATCCCCCTGAGCTACCCACATATACAGATGTTCGTTGAACAAAGGGAGGTAGGGAGGACTGGTACATGTTGCTGCTTATCCTTCTAAAGAACTTGATTCAAAGGGAGGCAAGAATGACTGGTGCACATTGCTGCCTTCCTTTCTGAGGATAGGCTCATGGACTGTCTTCTGAGCCATCTTACAGACACCTTTCTTCTCTTTCAGATGTTCCTGGAATAGAGTTTGCACTTGCAATGTTTAGAAGTGACTGTCAATGGTTTAATATTTGAAATCATAGGTTTTGACGGGGAGTATCATGTCACACATGCATTGCTGTCTGTTAGTCTTCAAAAATATAACCCCTGCCTCACTTTGTAGCTAGGAGATGTTCTGTGTAGTCCCACCTTTCTGCTTCATGCTTTAGCTTCTATATACCACATGTATTCTGCTGGAGCGGGACGCTCTAAGATTTTGTTTACCTATCTGATGTTCTTCTGTTACGATCTGCACAAGCTTTTAGATTAAAGCTTTCTACAATCTGCAATATGTCATTTGGATTGAGTCACTGTCTGCCACATTATTGAGACTGTAAGTTAAGCTATTGCGCCACAACTGGATCGGTAGAGATGACCCTTTCAGTGCTTATATTGTAGATCCAGAACAACACACAATGTGAATTTTCTGTGTCTGACATCCAGAAGGTATCATGTGCTGCTCCCTTCATCCCTTACTTATCACATGCTCCTTCCTTTGCCCCTATATTTTTATTTATTTTCTTTCTTCTTTTACATGCTTTATACATCTTTTCTGTTTAAAAGTGATAAAAATGGTTATTACATAAAAATGTAGTTGTAAACTTTTTCACTATTATCATAACCTACTGCCACAAAACAGCCCAAAATATATTCTCATGCTCCTGATGATCACATATATGTGTATGTTATATGTTCTTTGTACCCATAGTAGGGTCCAAAAACAGTAGTATGCATTTTGCTTTTTTTATCCTGCCTAAAACACACTGACACTTATACTGACTTCTGATACGAAGTTAAAAATGCATATTTTTATTCTCATCTAAAATACACTGACTTTGACTTATGACCCCAACTTTAACCCCAACCTTTGACTCTGACTATGACCTTTGACCCTAACCTCAACTCTCATCCTGGCCCTACCCAAATAAAACCCTGACTAGCTACTTTATCTTTATGTTATTGTAGGGAAGTGTTCGTTTGTACACTGTCTGTCAGTTTGTTTACATTAATGCCTGGTGCCTACCATAGAGTTCTTATCACAAACAGATTCTTCCTGTTAAGAGGTTGTTTCCTGCCCCTGCTAAAAGGTCAAGAAACCCCTCAAGGCTATATGTGTGGATGTCTTACAGGAAGTAAGGAGAGAGAGACCAGACACATGCTATGCTAACAAGAGGTGCTGCAGACTGATTTTGGTGATATCTACTTCCAGGCTAAAAAGGGACAATGCAATATAGACATGTGTTACTGCCTTGTTTAGCTCACTGTTATATTTCTGTTACTCCTGTGTGAGCACTCCTGTGTGGGAATCAGAGATACTGTATAGGTTAGAGGCTGCTCTGATTTACTTTCTATTTGCATACTGCAAAATACTTAGGCTATTGTCAAGTGTGTGAGAGAAAAGCTCATTTGACTATAAGTCATTTGACTAGTTTAGTTGAAGTGTATATCTGCCACTTCATTATTTAACACCAGACCAATGCACTCCTGCGCTCAAGGGACCAAAAACCAAAGAATGTGGTACAGCAGGGGCTCCTCATTCGATGATAGCCACACCAGAGTAATGGCGGATAGCACATAAAGGTCTTGCTGCCCTCTTTCGGATCATGCGCATCCAGACACACTATAGCAAAGAAAAAACAAGAGAGGCGCACCGACCTTGTGCCGTACCATTAAAAAGTTTAATATAAAAAAGATAAAATCAATGTACTCACAACCGGATCTGAAGTAAAAACTTTTTGGAATACAACAGTAAATCCAATGGGGACGATGGTGGAGCCTCAGCAGAGGGCCTAGACGTTCTGCTCCTGTCCTGTGGTGAACGTCTAGGCCCTCTGCTGAGGCTCCACCATCGTCCCCATTGGATTTACTGTTGTATTCCAAAAAGTTTTTACTTCAGATCCGGTTGTGAGTACATTGATTTTATCTTTTTTATATTAAACTTTTTAATGGTACGGCACAAGGTCGGTGCGCCTCTCTTGTTTTTTCTTTACTTCATTATTTAAAGCATCAGTGCCCCTTTTTGGTTTGGGGGTTCCTTACTAGTATTAGCCTAGGGAACGGTAAACCGCTCAGGGTAGCGACAGGTTAGGCTTCCAATGGCCACTTAGATAGTTAGCGGTCCGGTAGCATTGATAGCCTATAGTCAGGTTAGGTACCAAGAGATAGGCTAGATAGGCCTGATTTGCCTTGCAGGTGGCGCGTTCCAGACTTCTTCGCCATCGGTGTGTTCATCTGTACAAGCATCCCCTGGAAGCCAACACTCCACAGATGTGTCAGCATTCGTCCTCTCAAGCCAGATTGTGTTATGCCTTACAAGTCAGCTCATCAGGGGCCCCTGCAACTGAACTGTGCCACTGTGCCTAATTGGAGGTATTGGCGTTAAAGGCCTTTAGTTATATATCCAGATGTATAGATACATATACAGTATATACTGTTCTTCTAAGACATATGTACATTCTTCTTGTTATTGCGTTGGTTGTATGTACTACCATCACTTTATCATATATAAAGTTACACTAATCACCTGCTGGTATGTCTGCAAATCTTTACTCTTAGAAATCTATGCTGGGTGCATTAGTTCCACAGCTGTCAATTATTTTGGGTGAGTTACTAGTTATTGTCCAAGAAAGGGATCATTTCTACATACACTGGAGACCTGTTCTAGGTGGAGGCACTGCCAATTATATATTCATAGTCCATTCTTCCTTTAGCAAAGGCTCTGGCTCATTTGGATACCTGCAGGTTAGCGCCATAGCCTGTGTGGAGAGGGCAACTTCATATGACCCCCCTATAACAGGGCTACATTATTATTACTTTTTTTCATAGACACCTTTTTTTTTTTTACATTTTTCTCATCTAGCAAGTAGAAATAGATATACAATGTCTCACAAAAGTGAGTACACCCTTCACATTTTTGTAAATATTTTATTATACCTTTTCATGTGACAACACTGAAGAAATGACACTTTGCTACAGTGTAAAGTAGTGAATGTACAGCTTGTATAACAGTGTAAATGTGCTGTTCCCTCAAAATAACTCAACACACAGCCATTAATGTCTAAACCACTGGCAACAAAAGTGAACACACCCCTAAGTGAAAATGTCCAAATTGGGACAATTAGCCATTTTCCCTCCCAATGTCATGTGACTCAGTGTTACAAGGTCTCAGGTGTAAATAAGGAACAGGTGTGTTACATTTTTGGTGTTCTCGCTCTCACTCTCTCATACTGGTCACTGGAAATTCAACATGGCACCTCATGGCAAAGAACTGAGGATCTGAAAAAAAGGATTGTTGCTCTACATAAAAATGGCCTAGGCTATTAGAAGATTGCCAAGACCCTGAAACTGAGCTGCAGCATGGTGGCCAAGACCATACAGCAGTTTAACAGGACAGGCTCCACTCAGAACAGGCCTCGCCTTGGTTGACCAAAGAAATTGAGTAGAGTTGAACTTTAAAGTTCGGGTTCGTATCGGACTTTGGGGTGTTCGTGTCCTGAACCCGGACATTTGAGAAAAAGTCTGGGTTCGGGCATTTTTCGCACCTTTTAAATAGCTGCAGGGTAGCCAATCAACAAGCGTTTAAATTGTTTGCCTTTAGAAGCCATCACAGCCATGCCTACTAATGGCATGGCTGTGATTGGCCAGTACATCATGTGACCCAGCCTCGATATGAGCTGGAGCCACGTAGCGCTGCATGTCACATGCTCTCGGGCTAGTGTACGGAGAGGATGCTGCCGCCGCTGTGAAGGAAAGATTAGTGTTCTAAAATAATCTCATGCTTAGTATAGGGAGAGGTTCCTGGTGCTGCTGTGAGGGATAGATTAGCGTGAGGGGCAGATTAGTGTTCTAAAATCATCTCTTAATGCTATAGGGAGGGGTTCCTGCTACTGCCGTGAGGGGTAGATTAGTATTCTAAAATCATCTCATACTGCTATAGGGAGAGGTTCCTGGTGCTGGCTTAAGGGAAAGATTAGTGTTCTAAAATCATCTCATACTGCTATAGGGAGAGGTTGCTGGTACGATGGATAGATTACTTTTCTAAAATCGTCTCATACTGCTATAGGGAGTGGTACCTGTTGCTGCTGTGAGGGACAGATTAGTGTTCTAAAATCATCTCATACTGCTATAGGGAGAGGTTCCTGGTGCTGGTGTAAGGGACAGATTAATGTTCTGAAATAATCTCATACTGCAATAGGGAGAGGTCCCTGCTGCTGCTGTGAGGGATAGATTAGTGTTCTAAAATCATCTCATACTGCTATAGGGAAAGGTTCCTGCTGCTGCTGTGAGGGATAGATTAGTGTTCTAAAATCATATTATACTGGTATAGGGAGAGGTTCCTTCTGCTGGTGTGAGGGACAGATTAGTGTTCTAAAATCATATCATACTGGTATAGGGAGAGGTTTCTGCTGCTGCTGTGAGGGATAGATTTGTTTTCTAAAATCATCTCATACTGCTATAGGGAGAGGTTCCTGGTGCTGGTGTGAGGGACATATTAGTGTTCTAAAATCATCTCATACTGCTATAGGGAGAGGTTCTTGCTGCTGGTGTGAGGGACAGATTGGTGTTCTAAAATCATCTCATACTGCTATAGGGAAAGGTTCCTGGTGCTGGTGCTGGTGTGAAGGACAGATTAGTGTTCTAAAATCATCTCATACTGCTATAGGGAGAGGTTCCTGCTGCTGCTATGAGGGTTAGATTAGTGTTCTAAAAGAATCTAATACTGCTATAGGGAGAGGTTCCTGGTGCTGGTGTGAGGGACATATTAGTGTTCTAAAATCATCTCATACTGCTATAGGGAGAGGTTCCTGGTGCTGGTGTGAGAGATAGATTAGCGTTCTATAATCATCTCATTCTATTATAGGGAGAGGTTCCTGCTGCTGCTGTGAGGTATAGATTAGTGTTCTAAAATCATATCATACTGCTGAAGGGAGAAGATCCTGGTGCTGGTGTGAGGAACAGATTAGTGTTCTAAAATCATATTATACTGGTATATGGAGAGGTTCCTTCTGCTGGTGTGAGGGACATATTAGTGTTCTAAAATCATCTCATTCTACTATAGGGAGAGGTTCCTGCTGCTGCTGTGAGGGATAGATTAGTGTTCCAAAATCATCTCATACTGCTGAAGGGAGAAGATCCTGGTGCTGGTGTGAGGAACAGATTAGTCTTCTAAAATCATCAAATGCTGCTATAGGGAGAGGTTCCTGCTGCTGCTGTGAGGAACAGATTAGTGTTCTAAAATCATATCATACTGGTATAGTGAGAGGTTCCTGCTATTTGTGTGAGGGACATATTAGTGTTCTAAAATCATATCATACTGGCATAGGGAGAGGTTCATGCTGCTGCTGTGAGGTGTAGATTAGTGTTCTAAAATCATCTCATACTGCTATAGGGAAAGGTTCCTGGTGGTGGTGTGAGGGACATATTAGTGTTCTAAAATCATCTCATACTGCTATAGGGAGAGGTTCCTTCTGCTGGTGTGAGGGACAGATTAGTGTTCTAAAATCATATCATACTAGTATAGGGAGAGGTTTCTGCTGCTGCTGTGAGAACAGATTAGTGTTCTAAAATCATTTCCTACTGCTCTAGGGAGAGGTTCTTGCTGCTGGTGTGAGGGACAGATTGGTGTTCTAAAATCATCTCATACTGCTTTAGGGAAAGGTTCTTGGTGCTGGTGTGAGGGACAGATTACTGTTCTAAAATCATCTAATACTGCTACAGGGAGAAGTTCCTGCTGCTGCTATGAGGGTTAGGTTAGTGATCTAAAATCATCTCATACTACTATAGGGAGAGGTACCTGGTGCTGGTGTGAGGGACATATTAGTGTTCTAAAATCATCTCATACGGCTATATACAAATATCCCGGGCAGCCGGCCAAGTTTAACAGCTGTTAGATTAAGCAGAGAACTCTCGGCTCTCGCTGAATCTGACACGCTGTTTTAACATGGGGAGAGAAGGAACGGCAGTCACTCGCCAGGACGCGATTTCTGGTCACCATGGCGACCTGGCGCCCGGGGTTTGTCGAGGCCTGGATTAGCGTTATTAAATCATCTCATACTGCTATAGTGAGAGGTTCCTGCTGCTGCTGTGATGGATATATTAGTGTTCTAAAATCATCCCATACTGCTATAGGGAGAGGTTTCTGCTGCTGCTGTGAGGGACAGATTGGTGTTCTAAAATCATCTCATACTGCTATAGGGAGAGGTTCCTGCTGCTGCCGTGAGGGATAGATTTGTTTTCTAAAATCATTTCATACTGCTATAGGGCGAGGTTCCTGCTGCTGCAGTGAGGGATAGATTAGTGTTCTAAAATCATCTCATACTGCTATAGGGAGAGGTTCCTGCTGCTGCCGTGAGGGATAGATTTGTTTTCTAAAATCATTTCATACTGCTATAGGGAGAGGTTCCTGCTGCTGCAGTGAGGGATAGATTAGTGTTCTAAAATCATCTCATACTGCTATAGGTTCCTGATGCTGCTGTGAGGGACATATTTGTGTTCTAAAATCATCTCATACTGCTATAGGGAGAGGTTCCTGGTGCTGGTGTGAAGGATAGATTAGCATTCTAAAATCATCTCATACTACTATAGGGAGATGTAACTGCTGCTGCTGTGAGGGATAGATTAGTGTTCTAAAATCATCTCATACTGCTGAAGGAAGAGGTTCCTGGTGCTGATGTGAGGAACAGATTAGTGTTCTAAAAATGATCTCAAACTGCTATAGGGAGAGGTTCCTGCTGCTGCTGTGAAGGACAGATTAGTGTTCTAAAATCATATAATACTGGTACAGTGAGAGGTTCCTGCTGTTTGTGTGAGGGACAGATTAGTGTTCTAAAATCATATCAAACTGCTATAGTGAGAGGTTCCTTCTGCTGCTGTGAGGGATAGATTAGTGTTCTAAAATCATCTCATACTGCTATTGGGAGAGGTTCCTGGTGCTGGTGTGAGGGACAGATTAGTGTTCTAAAATCATATCATACTGGTATAGTGAGAGGTTCTTGCTGTTTGTGTGAGGGACAGATTAGTGTTCTAAAATCATATCATACTGGCATAGGGAGAGGTTCCCGGTGCTGGTGTGAGAGACAGATTAGTGTTCTAAAATCATCTCATTCTGCTATAGGGAGAGGTTCCTGCTGCAGCTGTGAGGGACAGATTAGTGTTCTAAAATCATATAATACTGGTATAGTGAGAGGTTCCTGCTGTTTGTGTGAGGGACTGATTAGTGTTCTAAAATCATCTCATACTGCTATAGGGAGAGGTTCCTTCTGCTGGTGTGAGGGACAGATTAGTGTTATAAAATCATATCATACTAGTATAGGGAGAGGTTTCTGCTGCTGCTGTGAGAACAGATTAGTGTTATAAAATAATTTCGTACTGCTCTAGGGAGAGGTTCTTGCTGCTGGTGTGAGGGACAGATTGGTGTTCTAAAATAATCTCATACTGCTATAGGGAAAGGTTCCTGGTACTGGTGTGAGGGACAGATTAGTATTCTAAAATCATCTAACACTGCTATAGGGAGAAGTTCCTGCTGCTGCTATGAGGGTTAGATTAGTGTTCTAAAATCATCTCATACTACTATAGGGAGAGGTTTCTGGTGCTGGTGTGAAAGATAGATTAGCTTTCTAAAATCATCTCATTCTACTATAGGGAGTGGTTGCTGCTGCTGCTGTGAGGGATAGATTAGTGTTCTAAAATCATCTCATACTGCTGAAGGGAGAAGATCCTGGTGCTGGTGGGAGGAACAGATTAGTGTTTCTAAAATCATATCATACTGGCATAGCGAGAGGTTGCTGCTGCTGTGAGGGATAGATCAGTGTTCTAAAATCATCTCATACTGCTATAGGGAGAGGTTTTTGGTGCTGTTGTGAGGGACAGAAAAGTGTTCTAAAATCATTTCATACTGCTATAGGGAGAGGTTCCTGCTGCTGCTGTGAGGGATAGATTAGTGTTCTAAAAACATATCATTCTGCTATGGGGAGAGGTTCCCGGTGCTGGTGTGAGGAACAGATTAGTGTTCTAAAATCATCTCATACTGCTATAGGGAGAGGTTTCTGGTGCTGGTGTGAGGGACAGATTAGTGTTCTAAAATCATTTCATAACTTTACTAAAATCTTGTGAAAAGACAGGGAGTGTTGTCGTGGTTTTTGGAGAGGGATATCGTCATACTCTACTAAAATCTTGTGACTAGATAGGGAGTGTCGTCGTCGTTGGAGAGCGATACGGTCATACTATACTA
>BLSH010254914.1:2980952-2992198 GCA_018402905.1 Glandirana rugosa
GGTGTTTTGCTTGATTCCAGAAAAGTGGTTGCAGTTCAGAGTACAGAAGTATGTATTTATAGAGGGGTTATTTTGGTGGGTTTAGATCTTGGGTCAGGAGGCCAGAGGCCTAACTTAATTCCGGTGTTATGTAAGGGTTCATTGTGCAAGGTTGAAGGGAGTGTTTTGAGTCTGTTATCGACACCCCTGTCGGGTACTTGCTGTGTCGAGAACTTGGAGGGGGGCCTGGGGGTCGCTGGCCTCCGTAACATCTGACTGTTCCACTTTCTTTATAGTGTGATTAGAAAATGCCGCTATCAGGCAATAAGTCAAAGGTTTTGGTGATAGGTAGGATATCATTTGGTTTTTCTAGCTCGTTTTGTGGTGGTGGTCATCTTATGTGTATTGTGCAGTCCTAACTGGTGTGTTAAGGGGGATGGAAGATTGGTGAGATTAGTGTTCTAAAATCATCTCATACTGCTCTAGGGAGAGGTTCCTGCTGCTGCCGTGAGGGATAGATTTGTTTTTTAAAATCATTTCATACTGCTATAGGGAGAGGTTCCTGCTGCTGCAGTGAGGGATAGATTAGTGTTCTAAAATCATCTCATACTGCTATAGGTTCCTGATGCTGCTGTGAGGGACATATTTGTGTTCTAAAATCATCTCATACTGCTATAGGGAGAGGTTCCTGGTGCTGGTGTGAAGGATAGATTAGCATTGTAAAATCATCTCATACTACTATAGGGAGATGTACCTGCTGCTGCTGTGAGGGATAGATTAGTGTTCTAAAATCATCTCATACTGCTGAAGGAAGAGGTTCCTGGTGCTGATGTGAGGAACAGATTAGTGTCCTAAAAATGATCTCAAACTGCTATAGGGAGAGGTTCCTGCTGCTGCTGTGAAGGACAGATTAGTGTTCTAAAATCATATAATACTGGTACAGTGAGAGGTTCCTGCTGTTTGTGTGAGGGACAGATTAGTGTTCTAAAATCATATCAAACTGCTATAGTGAGAGGTTCCTTCTGCTGCTGTGAGGGATAGATTAGTGTTCTAAAATCATCTCATACTGCTATTGGGAGAGGTTCCTGGTGCTGGTGTGAGGGACAGATTAGTGTTCTAAAATCATATCATACTGGTATAGTGAGAGGTTCTTGCTGTTTGTGTGAGGGACAGATTAGTGTTCTAAAATCATATCATACTGGCATAGGGAGAGGTTACCGGTGCTGGTGTGAGAGACAGATTAGTGTTCTAAAATCATCTCATTCTGCTATAGGGAGAGGTTCCTGCTGCAGCTGTGAGGGACAGATTAGTGTTCTAAAATCATATCAAACTGCTATAGTGAGAGGTTCCTTCTGCTGCTGTGAGGGATAGATTAGTGTTCTAAAATCATCTCATACTGCTATAGGGAGAGGTTCCTTCTGCTGGTGTGAGGGACAGATTAGTGTTCTAAAATCATATCATACTAGTATAGGGAGAGGTTTCTGCTGCTGCTGTGAGAACAGATTAGTGTTCTAAAATCATTTCGTACTGCTCTAGGAAGAGGTTCTTGCTGCTGGTGTGAGGGACAGATTGGTGTTCTAAAATCATCTCATACTGCTATAGGGAAAGGTTCCTGGTGCTGGTGTGAGGGACAGATTAGTATTCTAAAATCATCTAATACTGCTATAGGGAGAAGTTCCTGCTGCTGCTATGAGGGTTAGATTAGTGTTATAAAATCATCTCATACTACTATAGGGAGAGGTTTCTGGTGCTGGTGTGAAAGATAGATTAGCTTTCTAAAATCATCTCATTCTACTATAGGGAGTGGTTCCTGCTGCTGCTGTGAGGGATAGATTAGTGTTCTAAAATCATCTCATACTGCTGAAGGGAGAAGATCCTGGTGCTGGTGGGAGGAACAGATTAGTGTTCTAAAATCACCAAATACTGCTATAGGGAAATGTTCCTGCTGCTGCTGTGATGGACAGATTAGTGTTCTAAAATCATATCATACTGGTATAGTGAGAGGTTCCTGCTGTTTGTGTGAGGGACAGATTAGTGTTCTAAAATCATATCATACTGGCATAGGGAGAGGTTCCTGCTGCTGCTGTGAGGGATAGATCAGTGTTCTAAAATCATCTCATACTGCTATAGGGAGAGGTTTCTGGTGCTGTTGTGAGGGACAGATTAGTGTTCTAAAATCATTTCATACTGCTATAGGGAGAGGTTCCTGCTGCTGCTGTGAGGGATAGATTAGTGTTCTAAAATCATCTCATTCTGCTATGGGGAGAGGTTCCCAGTGCTGGTGTGAGGGACAGATTAGTGTTCTAAAATCATATCATACTGGTATAGTGAGAGGTTCCTGCTGTTTGTGTGAGGGACTGACTAGTGTTCTAAAATCATATCATAATGGCATAGGGAGAGGTTCATGAGGGGGCGGAGCCGGCATCCGGAGCGGATGGTTGTGTAAGGAGTGAGCTCCGGCTGTTCGGCGGCTAAAGCGGCTTCAGAGCAACTAAACGAGCACCCGTTCGGCTCCACAGCAACACCCTAACCAGGCTGAACACGATGCTGTCCTCCGGGAAACGTAAGGACAGAGAGGGACCCAAAAAAATTGAAGATTTCTTCGTCCCCGCTGCAGGCCGGAGATCCCAAAATGGCGCCGACGCGGCACACGGATCCCAGACGGAGAGGGAGGGAGACCCACCGCCGCAGCACAAACAACAAGGTGAGCTTGCAGGAGATGTCTTCCCGCTGCCAGCCTCACCGTCTGACAGCCCGCTCAAGCAGAGAAGGAAAGTGGGGAACCAGAGTGAGGGATCGGGAGCTCATAGCGAGTTTGAGGAGAACATGGAGGAAACTACACAGTATAGCCAGCAGCTTGACTCCTTCCCCACCACAGGCCAAACTATCACGGATGATACATTAAAGGGAATGCTAGAACAAAGGTCATTGACCTGGAGGACAGGGCCCGCAGGAATAACTTGAAGTTTAGAGGAATTCCTGAAAACATTAAGCCGTCGGACCTGCGCAATTTTATTCAACAACTGATGAAGACGGCCCTTCCTGCGCTACAACCTATAGACCTGACTATAGATCGGGTACACCGGCTACCCAAACCGCCCCACCTCCCAGACAAAGTTCCGAGAGATGTGATTGCGAAAATCCATTTCTACCAAGTTAAGGAACAACTACTCTCATACTCCAGGAACAACCCAGCTCTCCCCGACCCCTACTCCGGAATTTCAATTTACGCAGACCTCTCTAAAGCAACCATGGCAGCGAGAAGCAATCTGGTGCCCATCACTAAAATATTAAGGAATCACAAGATCCTTTATAAGTGGGGTTTTCCGGCCAAAGTGATCCTAGAAAGGAACAACGAAACGGTCACCATCACCTCTCAAGAAGCAGGCCTCAGCCTCCTTCAACAATGGGGCCTCCTGCCACCTTCAGCAAACATCACGCCACCGGACAATCAACACCAGCGTCCACCCCAGCAAAGGAGACACAATAAAAGCTCCATCCGTAACTGACCCGAATTACAAGGGATTCACCATGTTGATCATCTCCTTCGACAGCAGGAACAGCATCCTCTCTTCAGCACCTTTGAAAAAGCCATCGGAGCCAAGGGAACAAAGCCGCCGGGCAATCGGCATTCTTTCCGGTGGTAAGACCTTTTCCCTTTGTTAACTGTTTGATCCCTTCACCCTAGCAGGAACAAGCCAGGGGTATTCTTAAACCCCTTCCCCTCCCCCACCCCCCCCCCTTCTATTCTTGGTTCTTACCCCTCTCCCCCAAGAGAGCTGAGTTTGTTAGCTCCACTTGTTCTGACTTTAATCCCTTCCCATATGTTTTTTACACCCTATCTACCCCAACGTGGGGGGAAACCATTATCCACAGTTGCACACAGTTTCTACGCCCTTTTGTCAACGGAGGCCACTAAAACCAAGACCACATGTTGCTTTCCCTCGGACAAAATGAATAATCCAAGCGACTGGAGTTACAGCACCCTCCCTTTAGAAGATGTCACTTAAACTTCTCTCACTGAATGTGAGGGGCCTTAACAGCCCTTTCAAAAGAAGGACTATGTGGAGAACTGCCTTGGACTTCAAATGTGACATTTTATGTGTCCAAGAGACCCATTTTGCCTCGGGCAAGGCACCTAAATGCTCCCACCCAAAATTCACCCATGTTTTTAACGCAATGAATGCTACTAAGAAAAATGGTGTGTTGATAGCGGTGAGGGACGGAGTTGCTCTCAGCCTCCTGGAGTTGCAGGAGGATGAACACGGCTGGTATATAATAATGGTGGCTGAGATCAACGGAGTCCTGCTTACTTTGGTCAATCTGTATGCACCCAACAAAAAACCAAACAAATTTACTGCACGCATTCTGACCAAAGTTAAACAATCCCAGAAGGGGAAACTAATTATATGTGGTGACTTTAACACCGTGATGGAGGGGAGGATTGATTCCTCTGCTGGGGATGGTAGGCGCAGACAGGATCTGGGAGCCCTCTGTTTTAAGGAGGGCCTCTATGACCCCTGGAGGTGCCTCCACTCCACAGAGAGGGATTACTCCTTCTATTCAGCAGTACACAAAACGTACTCAAGAATTGATTTCTTCCTCACGGATAAACACCTTCTGCAACAAATAGTTAAGGCAGAAATTCACAGCATAACATGGTCTGACCACGCGCCAGTATCACTTGAAATAGTACAGGACAAAAGACCAACCAACCTAGGTATATGGAGGAATAATACATACCACCTAGCCCACCCAAAACTTAAACCAGAAATTGAATCAAAAATGAATGATTATTTCAGTTACAACGATGATGGTCAAACGTCCCCCATGACCACCTGGTGTGCTCACAAGGCAGTCATCAGGGGACACCTCATCCAACTAGCAGCAAGGGAAAAAAGGAAAAATCTACAACAGGTAACCCAACTACACCACACGATATCCCTATTAGAGGCCAAACATAAAAAAACCAACCCACCAGATGCATCTACACTACAAGAATTGAACGAAAATAGAAACAAGTTACGGATTTTGCTTAAATCAGACTATGATCATTATTTCAAAAAACTACAGATGACATGGTACTCACAAGGAAATAAATCAGGGAAACTCCTAGCGGCCCAGATCAAACAGAGACAGCAGCGCATCACTTTACCTTCAATAAAACACCACATATCAGGGGAGACCTTTAAAAACCCCAAAGACATTGCCAACACATTTAAAGACTATTACAGATCCCTGTACAACCTACAGGAAGACCCTAAAACCCACCAACCTACCCTCCAGGAAATTGACACCTTCCTAGATAAGATTAATCTTCCTAGCATCAATGACACAACTAGAGAAAAACTCAACACTCCTTTCAGCGAACAGGAGATCCTAGAAGTGATCCAATCACTTCCCCCATACAAATCCCCAGGTATTGACGGTTTCTCGTCAGAGTACTACAAAAACTTTGCAGCATTGCTCACCCCACATCTCACAAAAACATTCAACTCGGCCATAGAAAAAGGGGCATTCCCAAAAGAAATGCTTCAGGCGATGATTGTTACTATCCCCAAACAAGGTAAGGACATAACTAACCCACAAAATTTTAGACCCATCTCACTTTTGAATGCGGACATCAAAATTTTTGCAAAAGCCCTAGCAAATAGACTGCTAGACCTCACCCCAACACTAATTGGGTTGGACCAGGTGGGGTTCGTCAGGGGCCGTCAGGCACACGACGGAACACGGCGTATGATCAATCTACTCAAACTAGTAGAGGACTCCCACAAACCGGGCGTCTTCCTGGCCCTAGATGCAGAGAAGGCCTTCGACAGGGTCCACTGGGGATACCTGTCGAGGGCCCTCTCCAAATACGGACTGACGGGACCTATCCATGGAGCCATCATGTCCCTGTATACAGGCCCCACAGCTAAAGTAACTGCCTCAGGGATCCTCTCGGAGGAATTCTCACTATCAAACGGAACCCGGCAGGGCTGCCCCTTGTCGCCAATCATCTTCTCGCTGATGATTGAACCCCTGGCGATCTCCATTAGAGCAAACAAAGACATCACAGGAATCACAGTAGGCCCAGCGACTCATAAACTGGGACTATTCGCGGACGATGTCATATTGACTTTAACAGACCCAGATAAATCACTGCCAGCTATTAAATCCGAGCTGGATGCATTCAGCCGAACCTCGTACTACAAAGTCAACATGACTAAAGGCTTTGCCCTCCCAATCAACACCTCACCTTCACATATCTCCCGATGGAACACAATTTTTCCATGTAACTGGAAAAATTCCTCTATCACCTACCTAGGGATTCAGCTGACTTCACCCTCCTCAAACCTTTACAAGCAAAACTTCCCTCCTCTACTAACCCAATTCCATAAAGAGCTCGCAGCAATAGCAAAGGTTCAACTTTCGTGGTTAGGCAGAATAGCAGCTTATAAAATGCAGACATTCCCAAAACTGCTATATCAATTCAGAACACTTCCCATCCCGATTCCTAGGAAATTCTTTGAAGAGCTGAATAAAATACTACGCAACTATATATGGAAAAAGACCAAACCAAGGGTTTCTCTATCCACGATGTTTAGAAGTAGGAAACTAGGAGGTATGGGTCTTCCCAATGCGCAAGCCTATCACCAGGCAGCGATACTAGAGCAGTCAAGGCACTGGTTCTCAGCCCAAGAGGACAACCTTTGGGCCAACATAGAAAGAGAACTTATTCCAAGCCATGACCTCCCATCAATACTGATGGCAGCCAAAAATTAAAAACCCCAGACCTCCCCACCATCCGAGCAACTATTGATGCCTGGACTTCATTGACAAGAAAATCCTTCCAGGAAGAATGTCTCTCCCATATTAACGCTCCCCTGGCAACGTATGAGCATTTAATTCCAAATTTCTCCACTCGAAGATGGGCCAGGAAAGGGGTTAACTTTGATACTAGGGATCTTCTAGACCCATCCCCCCTAGACCTCCTTCAAATTAGCCAAATCAAGTCTTTCCACTCAGCTAACCCAAAAACTACTACAAAAATCCCGACCATTCTATGGCAATTTCTTAACAGTAAATCACCCATGTCAAAAAAGGGCATCTCCCTATTTTATAGGTTTAGTAACTACCACTCCCCATATATGAAAATTCCAGCAATGATCAGGTGGGAACAAGAACTAAAAACTGAATTTTCAATAGCACAATGGTCAACAGCACTCAGATACAATGCAAAAGTATCTGCGTGTGTGAACCACTGGGACAACTCCCAAAAAATACTACATAGGTACTACCTTACCCCCTCTCGCCTGCACCTCATGGACCCTACATCTTCTCCACTTTGCTGGAGGGGCTGTGAGGGTAAGGGCACACTTCAACACTTACTGTGGGAATGCCCAAGGCTCCACAACCTCTGGGTTAATATCGCAGACCTCCTCACAGAACTAACAGGTGTCACTATAAATATTACACCAGAACTGGCACTTTTATCCATTGGTATTGAAAATGTACCCCCTACTACCAGAACAGTGATACTCCACATACTATTTGCTACTAGAATCTCATTAGCTAGCAGATGGCGCTCCTCCACATTACCTACAATGGAGGAGATCACAAACAGAGTAAACACCCAATGTAAAATGGAACAATTGCTTGCATTCCAGAACAACAATGCCCATTCCTTCAACGCCAAGTGGCTCATATGGATCTCCTCCGGCAGATCTTTGGTTTCAGACTAAAATAGGTAACAAAGCAAACTAAGATGTAGCTAATCGCGGGAAAGTAAAGTCCAACAGGGAATACCACAATGAAAAGAGTATCGGTACATATACAAAACCGTACTAAGGGTACTTAGACTTGAGTAAACATGTGTGTAAACTGTTATATATATCAAAATCATTGTTGTTTTTCTTGTGTTCTTTTTGGTTTCTGTCAAATTAAGTTTACTAATTGCTTAGTCACGGACGAGACAGGTTGTCACCCACTCTTCAGAAGGCTGACCCTCCACTACCATCCCAAGGGTCTCCTTGATGTCCGCCGACTTCCTCCTCAACTCAGTCACAGTTTTGTTCCCATTAGGGGTGACTGAGGCACTTCCCTGTGAGAGAGGGGTTCTGTCTGTTTGAATAAACCGGACATCGGACTAACTAACCAAACAAAGAGGCGCCACTGCCAAGCTTTATTAACATAAAGCTTCATTATTACTTTCAAACCAGCTGGGCCAACCTGTCTCTCCACAACGTTAACCTCTCACCCCCCCCTCCCCCCCTACCCCTTCCCCTCCCCCCCCTTCCCCACCCCATACATTAAATCATTAAGCAATAACTGTAACTCTACTTACGGCCAATGTATGTAACACACTTCTGCAGAAGTTATTCTTACTTTATTTCTTCAATAAAAATTACAGTTAAAAAAAAAGGGAGAGGTTCGTGTTGCTGCTGTGAGGGATAGATTAGTGTTCTAAAATCCTCTCATACTGCTATAGGGAAAGGTCCCTGGTGCTGGTGTGGGGGACATATTAGTTTTCTAAAATCATATCATACTGGTATAGGGGAAGGTTCCTACTACTGCTATGAGGGACATATTAGTGTTCTAAAATCATCTCATACTGCTATAGGGAGAGGTTCCTGCTGCTGCTGTGAGGGATAGATTAGTGATCTAAAATCATCTCATACTGCTGAAGGAAGAGGTTCCTGTTTCTGGTGTTAGGAACAGATTAGTGTTCTAAAATTATCTCATACTGCTATAGGGAAAGGTTCCTGCTGCTGCTGTGAGGGACAGATTAGTGTTCTAAAATCATATCATATTGGTATAGTTAGAGGTTCCTGCTGTTTATGTGAGGGACAGATTAGTGTTCTAAAATCATATCATACTGCTATAGGGAGAGGTTCCTGCTGCTGCTGTGATGGATAGATTAGTGTTCTAAAATCATCTCATACTGCTATAGGGAGAGGTTCCTATTGCTGATGTGAGGGATAGATTAGCGTTCTAAAATCATCTCATACTGCTATAGTGAGAGGTTCCTGCTGCTGCTGTGATGGATATATTAGTGTTCTAAAATCATCTCATACTGCTATAGGGAGAGGTTTCTGCTGCTGCTGTGAGGGACAGATTGGTGTTCTAAAATCATATCATACTGCTATAGGGAGAGGTTCCTGCTGAAGCCGTGAGGGATAGATTTGTTTTTTAAAATCATCTCATACTGCTCTAGGGAGAGGTTCCTGCTGCTGCAGTGAGGGATAGATTAGTGTTCTAAAATCATCTCATACTGCTATAGGTTCCTGATGCTGCTGTGAGGGACATATTTGTGTTCTAAAATCATCTCATACTGCTATAGGGAGAGGCACCTGCTGCTGCTGTGAGGGATAGATTAGTGTTCTGAAATCATCTCATACTGCTGAAGGAAGAGGTTCCTGGTACTGATGTGAGGAACAAATTAGTGTTCTAAAAATGATCTCATACTGCTATAGGGAGAGGTTCCTGCTGCTACTGTGAAGGACAGATTAGTGTTCTAAAATCATATAATACTGGTACAGTGAGAGGTTCCTGCTGTTTGTGTGAGGGACAGATTAGTGTTCTAAAATCATATCATACTGCTATAGTGAGAGATTCCTTCTGCTGCTGTGAGGAATAGATTAGTGTTCTAAAATCATCTCATACTGCTATTAGGATGGGTTCCTGGTGCTGGTGTGAGGGACAGATTAATGTTCTAAAATCATCTCATACTGCTGTAGGGAGAGGTTCCTTCTGCTGCTGTGAGGGATAGATTAGTGATCTAAAATCATCAAATACTGCTATAGGGAGAGGTTCCTGGTGCTGGTGTGAGGGACAGATTAGTATTCTAAAATCATCTCATACTGCTATAAGGAGAGGTTCCTGGTGCTGGTGTGAGAGATAGATTAGCATTCTAAAATCATCTCATACTGATATAGTGATAGGTTAATGCTGTTGCTGTGATGAATAGATTAATGTTCTAAAATCATCTCATACTATAGGGAGAGGTTCCTACTGCTGCTGTGAGGGACAGATTAGTGTTCTAAATTCATCTCATACTGCTATAGGGAAAGGTTCCTGGTGCTGCTGTGAGGGATAGATGCGATTTCTAAAATCATTTCATACTGCTATAGGGAGAGGTTTCTGGTTCTGGTGTGAGGGACAGATTAGTGTTCTAAAATCATCTCATTCTGCTATAGGGAGAGGTACCTGGTGCTGGTGTGAAGGACAGATTAGTGTTCTAAAATCATCTCATTCTGCAATGAGGAGAGGTTCCTGCTGCAGCTTTAAAGGACAGATTAGTGTTATAAAAATCATATCATACTGCTATAGTGAGAGGTTCCTGCTGCTGGTGTGAGGGACAGATTAGTGTTCTAAAATCATATCATAATGTTATAGGGAGAGGTTCCTGCTGCTGCGGTGAGGGACAGATTAGTGTTCTAAAATCATATCATACTGCTATAGGGAGAGGTTCCTGCTTCTGCTGTGATGGATAGATTAGTGTTCTAAAATCATCTCATACTGCTATAGGGAGAGGTGCCTGCTGCTACTGTGAGGGATAGATTTGTTTACCAAAATCATTTCATAGTGCTATAGGGAGATGTTCCTGCTGCTGCTGTGAGGGATAGGTTTGTTTACCAAAATCATCATACTGCTATAAGGAGAGGTTCCTGCTACTGCTGTGAGGGATAGATTACTGTTCTAAAATCAACTCATACTGCTATAGGGAGAGGTTCCTGGTGCTGGTGTGAGGGACAGATTAGTATTCTAAAATCATCTCATACTACTAAAGGGATAGGTTCCTGGTGCTGGTGTGAGGGATAGATTAGCGTTCTAAAATCATCTCATACTGCTATAGGGAGATGTTCCTGCTGCTGCTGTGATGGATAGATTAGTGTTCTAAAATCATCTCATACTGCTATAGGGAGAGGTTCCTATTGCTGGTGTGAGGGATAGATTAGCGCAGGGCTTGACAAATTTGCCTTGAATCTAGGAGCCGGCTAAAAAAGTTAGGAGCCAATTTTTTATAGCGTAGTGTGGGGTTGTCAGCGCCAGGGGTAAGACAAGTAATTTGCGCCCCTAACCCTAACTTACTCACAGAAGAGCAGCCAGTCAATAACTCCACCATTACATCAGGGTTATAGGCTGGCCAGAAAGAGTGACACTAAAAAATATGTTATGGGGGAAACTCCTTATTATGCCGAATGCATCGTGACTGCGGCATGTAAAACGCCCTCATCTCCTGCCTAATGGAGCTTAAGGGTGGCAAAAACATGTCTCTACTG
>BLSH010254978.1:1088-17533 GCA_018402905.1 Glandirana rugosa
TCTGGCCTAGCACCGAGTATCGACCTGTCTCCTAATCTACAGGAACAGGGAGGTCGGACGTCCCTCGCTATCTCTCGGCCATGTCTGACTTTCCAGAGTCGTCCAGACGGCTCCTTGCTCACACAGTGCCCACCACACGACAGCCCCCTTATATCAGATGTGCCTACCACAACACAGCCCCCATATATGAGATGTGCCCTCCACACCACAGCCCCCTTATATCACATGTGCTCACACCACAGCCCCCTTATATCAGATGTGCCTACCACAACACAACCCCCTTATATCAGATGTGCCCTCCACACCACAGCCCCCGTATATCAGATGTGCCCACAACACAACAGCCCCCTTTTCCCCTGTACTCACTAACTGCAAAGAAGTTTCTCTTTCAGTCTTCACACACTCGTTCCTCGGCAGACCTGCTGAGACCTTTCAGTCTGTACCGGCTCTCTATCGCTCCCTGCAGGCTGGAGGGACAAGGACATCTAATCCTCTGTCCAGCTATGAGCCACGATCCGGTCTGAATAATGTGTCAACCCTAGACCCCAGACGGGCCCCCCCTCCATGGCTAAACACCAGGGCTTGACCGCAAACCTTTGTGACCCTGGTAATTCCACCACTGGTGTCAGTAGATTTTTATATTTATTTTATTTTTTATTATTTGTTTCAATTTTTTAGGAGCCCTGTTGGGGGGCTTTGGTGAGATATTAGGGCTCCAAACAGATCTCTGTCTCAGCTGCACAGAATGAATGGACAGGAATACTTCTGTACAGTGGCTTCCCATTCATTTGAAGCATAGTACACAGTTTATTATGCCTCAGTTATGAATGAACAGAGTCAGTGATCGATACGGAGCACTGACTCTAATCATTAAGACAAGGAAAGGACCCTTTCTCCTCTCTCCATCCATTTCGACACCCCCCCCCCCCCCGCAGCAGTTAGCAGAAGATGGGAGGGGGAAGCCAGCAGCGCTGCGGGGGATGAGGGAGCAAGGGAGTGCACAGGGCCCTGGGGGCAGCAGGAGGTAGATAAAAGAGGTGGTGGGGTGGCATATAGAGGAACTAATAGTTACATAGTTAGTGAGGTTGAAAAAAGACACAAGTCCATCAAGTCCAACCTTTGTGTGTACTTTTATGTCAGTATTACATTGTATATCCCTCAATGTTGCGGTCTCTTAGGTGCCCATCTAATAGTATTTTGAAATTATTTATGCTCCCAACTGAAACCACAGTTTGTGGAAGAGAATTCCACATCCTCACTGCTCCTAATGTAAAGCAGTTTAAGGTTGAACCGCTTTTCTTCTAGTTTTAATGAATGGCCACGTGTCTTTGTGTGCTCCCTTGCGATGAATAGTTTTGTCCCTATTATGGAGTCACCAGTACAGTATTTGTACATTGAAATCATATCCCCTCTCAGGCGTCTCTTCTCCAGAGAGAATAAGTCCAGTGCTTGTAATCTTTCCTCATAACTAAGGTCCTCCAGTCCCTTAATTAGCTTTGTTGCCCTTCTCTGAACCCTTTCTAGTTCCAGGACAACCTTCCTGAGGACTGGTGCACAGAACTGGATGGCATACTCCAGGTGTGGCCTCACCAGAGACTTGTAGAGGGGGATAATTATTGATTTATCCCTGGAGTTTGTCCCCTTTTTGATGCATGCCAATATTTTGTTGGCTTTACTTGCCGCAGCTTGGCATTGCATGCCATTGCTGAGCCTGTCCTCTACTAGGAGTCCTAGGTTCTTTTCCATCCTAGATTCCCCCAGTGGCTCTCCCCCTAGTGAGTAGTTTGCGTTCATATTCTTGGTACCCAAATGCATTATTTTAAATTTTTCTACATTAAACCTCATTTGCCACTTATCTGCCCACCCCATTAATTTGTTCAGATCTTCTTGCAAGGTTTCCACATACTGTGGAGAAATTATTGCCATGCTTAGCTTGGTATCATCTGAAAATATTGAGATTGAGCTATTAACCCCATCCTCCAGATCGTTTATGAATTAATTGAAAAGGATTGGTCCCAGGACAGATCCCTGGGGAACCCCACTTTCCACACCAGACCATTCTGAGTATTCCCCATTTATCCCCACCCTCTGGACTCACCCCTGTAACCAGTTTTCAATCCATGTACTCACCCTTTGATCCATGCTGACAGACCTTAGTTTGTACATTAAGCATTTATAGGGAACCATATCAAATGCTTTTGCAAAATCTAGATACACCACGTCTATTGGCCTTCCTTTATCTAGATGGCAGCTCACCTCCTCATAGAAGGTTAATAGATTGGTTTGGCATGAGCGATTCTTCATGAAATCGTGCTGATTACCACTAATGATACCGTTTTCATTCCAAATAATCTTGTATATATTCCCTTATTATTCCCTCCAAGAGCTTGCATATTATTGATGTTAAGCTAACTGGCCTGTAGTTTCCGGGGATATATCTTGGTCATTTTATATATTAGTGCTACATTGGCTTTTCTCCAATCAGCTGGTACCATACCAGTCAGTAGACTGCTCTTAAAAATTAGGTACAATGGTCTGGCAATTTCTTGAGTTCCTTAAGGACCCTCCGGTGCAAGCCATCTGGTCCCGGTGACTTATTACTGTTAAATTTTTCAAGTATATTCCTAATTTTATCCTCAGTTAGCCATGAGGGTGCTTCATGTGACGTGTTGGGAGGATCAACATTGTAGTTTTGGATACTTGGGCCCCCCATTTCTTTTGTGAATACTGAGGAGAAATATACGTTTAACACCTTTGCCATCTCTCCATCCTTTGCAACCAGATTCCCTTCATCATTCTTTATGGGGTCAATATGATCTGACCTCCCTCTCTTACTATTTAGATTCTTAAAGAATTTCTTGGGATTCTTTTTACTCTCATCAGCTATGTGTCTTTCATGTTCTATCTTAGCCACCCTGATTGCACCCTTACATTCCTTATTGCATACCTTATAAAGATGGAATGCTGACAGAGACTATGCTTTCATATTTGCTTTTATGTTGGAGTTAAGCCACCCTGGTCTTTTATTAGCTCTTTTAAAAGTATTCCAATTGGGATACACTGGCTAATACCTTTGTTTAGTATGTCCTTGAAGCACTCCCATTTTTCCTCCTCATTCATTGTTCCTAGAATTTTATCCCAACTAACATCTTCCAGCAAGGAGTATAGTTTATGAAAGTTGGCTCTCTTAAAATTCAGTGTCTTTGTATTCTCCTTATGTTTCCTATTTGTGTGATTTACACTGAAACGAATTGACCTGTGATCGCTATTTCCTAGATTGCCCCTTACTTCCACATCTGTGATCAGGTCTGTGTTGTTAGTAATCAGAAGGTCTAACAATGCTTTTTTTCTTGTTGGTGCATTTACCATCTGACCCATGAAATTGTCCTGCATGACATTTAGGAAATGGTGAGCCTTAGCTGAGTGTGCAGTACCTTTCACCCAGTCTATATCTGGATAATTAAAATCCATTATAATGACACTTCCCATCTTTGCCATGATTCCAAACTGTGATTGGAGGTCCGCCTTCCCCTCTTCGCTCTGGTTAGGGGGCCTATCACACATTCCTAGTATTACTTTCCCCTTGGTATCTTCCCTTTGTAGCTCTACCCATAAGGATTCAGCCTATTCCCTTGATCCACTAGTAATGTCATACCTCACTTGTACGTCATTTTTTATAAACAGGCACACCCCTCCCTCTTTTTTGCCCTCCCTATCCCTATCCTTGTGATATAGGGAATACCCCTGAATGGTTGCCAGCCAATCATGAGAGCTGTTAAACCAAGTCTCTGAAATTCCCACAAAATCTAACTCCTCTTTGTACAGTAGCAGCTCTAGTTCTCCCATCTTGTCCGCCAGACTCCTGACATTAGTGAACAAGCCACATAGTTTTGTCCAGACGCCTACTGTTTTCTTGTTGGCTACTCCTCGGTTGTAGGACTTGTTAAACTACTTACCTCGGGTTTAGGTTTTTCATTTGGCCTACCACTGCTGCCCCCAATACTTCCCTCTGAACTATGTTCCACTCTGGCTATTTCTAAGTCTGGACCCTCCCCCCCATTGCCTAGTTTAAAAGCCCCTCTAGCTTATCAGCCATCCTCATTCCCAGCCGGTCTGCACCTTCCCCATATAGGTGCAGTCCGTTCCTTCTAAAGAGCTTGTAACCAACTGAGAAATCGGCCCAGTTCTTCAGGAATCCGAAACCCTCCTTTCTACACCAGCTCCTCAGCCACTTGTTAACTTCCCTAATCTCCGGCTAACTCCCTGGTGTTGCTCAAGGTACCGGTAGTATTTCTGAGAATACTACCTTGGAGGTCCTAATCTTCAATTGTGCTCCTAGGTCCCTAAAATCTTTTTTTAGGACACTCCACCTTCATCTAACTTTTTCATTGGTGCCAAAATGCACCATGACAGCCGGGTTTTCCCCAGCCCCTCCCAATAATCTGTCCACCAGATCCGTGATGTGCCGAACCCAATCGCCCGGCGGTAAACCGCATACAGTTCGACGCTTCAGGTCTTTGTGACAGATTGCCCTTTCTGTGTTTCTAAGAATTGAGTCCCCTACCACCACAATCTGTCTTTCCTTTCCCCTGGCTTCATCCCCACCCTCACTGGAGGAGTTATTCCCCTGGCAGCTAGGGGCGTCTCTCTGCTCCAGCGATGCTGGTCTGTGACTGGTTTCCACAATATCAAACAACGACAACGGGGTGTACTTATTGGGATGTTCCAGCCCAGCATCAGCCTCCCTAACTCTTTCCCTACTACCCTTCCTAAATGTCACCACACTACTCTGTTCTGATGCCTGCACCTCTTTGTCTCCACCAGGGCTGGACTGGGACAAAAATTTGGCCCTGGACTTCATCCAGACTGGCCCAGGGCACATTAGGGCACTGCAGGCACATTAGGGCACAGCGGGCACATTAGGACATATCAGGGAACATCAGACACATTAGGGCACATCAGGCACATTAGGGCACAGCAGGCACATTAAGCCACATCAGAGCACAGCGGGCACATTAGGGCACATCAGGGCACAACAGGCACATTAGGGCATATCAAGGCACAATAGGGCACATCAGGCCACATTGGGCACATCAGGGCACATGGGGCACATTAGGACCCATTAGGGCACATCAGGCAACATCAGGGCACAGCGGACACATTAGGGCACATCAGCGCACATTAGGACACATCAGGGCACAGCGAGAACATCAGGCACATTAGGGCACAGCGGGCACATCAGGGCACATTAGGGCACATCAGGGCACACCAGGCACCATCAGGGCACAGCAGGCACATCAGGGCACACCAGGCACCATCAGGACACAGCAGGCACATCAGACACATAAGGGCACATTAGACACATAAGGGCACATTAGGGCACATCAGGGCATATTAGGGCATATCAGGGCACAACGGGAATATCAGGCACATTAGGGCACAGCGGGAACATCAGGCACATTAGGCACAGCGGGCACATCAGGACACATTAGGGCACAGCGGGAACATCAGGCACAGCGGGCACATCAGGGCACAGCGGGCACATTAGGGCACACCAGGCACATTAGTGCGCATCAGACACATAAGAGCACATCAGACAAATTAGGGCACTTTAGAGCACTGTGGGAACATCAGGCACATTAGGGCACAGTGGGAACATCAGGCACATTAGGGCACAGCGGGAACATCAAGCACATCAGGGCACAGCGGGCACATCAGGGCACAGCGGGACCATCAGGCACATTAGGGCACAGCGGGCACATCAGGGTACATTAGGGCACAGCAGGCACATTAGAGCACATGGGGCACATTAGGGCACTCCAGGCACCATCAGGGCACAGTGGGCACATTTAGGCACATAAGGGCACATTAGGGCACATCAGAGTACATTGTTTAACAGTGTATTTCTTGCAGAGTAGCGCGGGAAGGGGCTGTGTATTAAGTTCTCTGTCAGTCATGTCACGCTGCTCCCCGCCCCCTTCTCATCCATCCCAGGTGATGTCACAAGCAAATTGGAATGAACGAGGAGAGAGGAGGGGACGGGGCTGCCGGGGAGCAGCGTGACATGACTGACAGAGAACTTAATACACAGCCTCTCCCTGCGCTTCTCTGCAGCTGAATCCCGGTCTACCCATCACGCATCAGCTGACTGGCGCAGATTGATGGGTAGATCGCTGTGAGGACAAGGCCGGCCCACTGAGCCATCAGCCCACTGGGAAACTCCCGGTAGTCCCGGGGGCCAGTACAGGCCTTGTCTCCACCCACCTCTGTGCTGGCCCTTGCCGGCACCTGCCTGGTATGATCCCAACTCTCCTTTAGTATGGAGAGTCTTCTCAGTGTTGACAGCTGCTTCCCTAGATTCAGAACCTGGGCTTCCAGGAAAACAATGTGCTTACATTTTGTACAGCAGTATTCGCCTTTGAACGCATGGTCAAGGAACGCATACATGCGACAAGCTGTACAATGAGTCGCATCTCCACACCGCCAGGCATCATACCCACTAATTTAATGGGACTGGGAATTATACTCTGTCCAATTAACTAATCGCTAGCTGCCTGACTCTAATACTCACAGCACCCGGACACTCACAACGCACAGCGCCCGGTCACCTACAGTACAAGTGCCCTCACAGCCCCCGAGCACTCACACCACACATGTCCTCACCGCCCCTGGACACTCAGAGCACACGTGTCCTCACAGTCCCCGGGCCCTCACAGTACACGTGTCCTCACAGTCCCCGGACACACACAGCACATGTGTCCTCAAAGCCTCTGAGTACTCACAGTACATGTGATCTCACAGCCCCTGGGCACTTATGGAACACCAGGGCCCAGTTGCAACCCTGGTAGTTCCGCCACTGCCTCTTGCATAAAGTGCTTGAAAGAAAGTGCCTATTCTTCCAGCCATTCGGGTTCTCCTCTCATTTTTTAACCTGCATTACAAGACTGATAGCTGGTTGGTTTCTGTGGGTAGAAGAGAAGATTTCAGATGCCTTTAAAAGTGGAAGTAAACTTCCATGTCTGAATTTTACCTTTATGTGCACCGTTTAGGAGATATTTACTTTACATGCAGCCAGTGACATCACTGGCGCATGTGCTCTGAAGGAACGGCCACCTAGGCCATTCCTTCAAAGCCCTGTGCCATAAACTGCATGTGTGGGAGTGGTGTCATTGTGGCTCTGACCAGTCATAGAGCTGGAGTCTGTGAACCCGGAAGCAAGACGGGTGAAGATGGGAGTGCCTGCAGCTCTGATATCTTGTGCTGGAAGAGCTTAGTTTTAAGGTAAGTTTAACATAATGTGTTAGTATGCATACCAGCACATTATGACATTACCTTGCAGGGTAGAGAAAAAAACATCCAGTTGTTTACAACTGCTTTAATATGTGAAAATTTTAGAATTTGACCAAAGTATACAGTCACAATATGGGTAGGGTTGTTGTATTTGTTCAGGAAACACTAAATTTCATCCATAGAATAAAAGAGTTAGCTCTAAAAAGCTGAAATCGGACATATTACATAGCTCCCAACTGTCCCTGATTTCGAGCAAGTCCCTCTGTCCTCCTCATTTGTCCCTTCTTTTGGTCTGATCTATATAGTTGTATATAAAATGTACTTTTTACCTTTCAAAAAGTGTGAGAAAGGGGAGGTAGTGCGCTAATAGACTATAAGTATCTGCTAGCACCACAATTGACATAAATTGTGACAAAAACATATAATAAATCAGAGGCTTGGGGTGTTTCCTTTGCTCTAATGGCGATTTCCAAAGTAAGTCTTGGTGCGCAGGCCCGGTGCCATCTTTGGTTATGGCGCATGCTTGGTCTCATTGGAAGCTCTGGAAGCAAGGCTTGGAGCACACACCTAGTTTTCGCTCACTGTAATTACAATCGAGGGACAGATGATATGGATTTAGGCTTCTGAATTTTCATTGGTTGCTATTTTCATTTAAATGCAATGACCAGACGGGGCTCAAACCCACAGATGATGTCAAATAGGAGGAAACACGTCAGGTGGAGCTCTTGTCTGTGATGTCATTGTGTGCTTTTTACTCAGCTCTTTGGCTTACATGTATGACTGGTGGTTGTTAACAGCATTGTTTTTCGCTGACCGTAATTACAATGGAGGGAAAGATGTTATGGATTTAGGCTTCTGAATTTTCATTGGTTGCTATTTTCATTCAAATGCAATGGCCAGACGGGGCTCTCACCCCCAGATGATGTCAAATATGATGAAACACACCGGGTCGAGCTCCTATCTGTGACGTCATTGTGAGCTTTTTTCTCAACTCTTTGGATTACATCTATAACTGGTGGTTGTTAACAGCGCTGTTTTTCTTCAGACTCTGTGCAAGTGTTCTGTACATGTTTTAATCCATGTTGAGTTAGGGTTCTACACTATGTGCATATGCTTAATGTGTTTCCACATATATCCGTGAAATGGGTTACTGATCTGTGAAAGCTGTGTTCGACCATTTCTGGTTCCATCAGAGGGCTTGGACATCTTGATATGAAATACACAGATGAATCTTGCCATATGTGATTGGAAATCACACCAGCTTTGTTGACTCATTACCTAGTGTATATGGGTTCATACTTTCCGATAAGCATGCTTGCCCTATTTTTGGTGGATCACTGAATTGAATTAGAATTCATAGAGTGATTATTTATAGGCACTCACCCATTGTCACTTATATGCACTTATAATTTTACGGAAGTACTATGGTGGCCCTCATAATGTAGATTTTCACCTTTCAAGACTCATTATTGTAATGTCAAATAATTTGCACTTTGGCACTTTATATCACTATTTTAAGTTATATGATTGTTTCTATTTTGATTTATCTACATAGCTTTTTATGTCAGCGCAGCACTAGTTTGTTATACCTTTCAAAAATTGTTTCCCAGTGCTAAAACTTTCATTCAATTTCTTAATTTCCTGCATTTGTAAATTTTAAAAGCCAGTATAAAGGAATAGCAGTGGTAAAATAAAGCACTTGTAAGTTTAACTAATCATTTTTTTTCATAGTTCTCCTTTAAGGGGATGTGGCAGGGGTGTGTGTTCTAGTGCTACAAAAATATTGCTAATGGGTGTCCCTCATTCCCATCTCAAAAAGTTGTGAGCCTGATTTTGGATGTTTGAGTGCACTGAACTCAGTTAACAAAATGTGCCAAAAAACATGCAGTTTCCATAATTATACAGTATGTGCATAGTGATCGAGCATCTAGTTGTCCGCTTATTACAGAGGGGACTTACAGATTCCAATATAAGTCCCCACCCATTTTACTATTATGCCCACCTCATTTTTAGGGCACACAGAGGAAAAGGGGCCCTTGTCTCATTGAGACTACGGTGCTTTGCAAAGGAAGAAAGCTTTACCGCCCCCCTTTCAAGGTATCCTCCAGTGTTGAAAGGGTATGGCATGGTACAGCAAAAGGGGGCTGCATGCTTTCTGTCCTATCTTTCCATTCTACATTCAGCACACATAATCCATAGGACATGTATTCAATAGGAGTGACAGGTATGGTAGAACACTCTCATATATTGAACATTCACACAGGTATACAATCAGATCCCATAACTGAATCAGATCACATAATAATAAGCGACAATCCTTAGAGAGGTGACACGTGCAAGGTGACCACAGGGCACAGCATATATTCGTTGTACACAGATCATCAACTGCCATCATTTACCGGTTCACATGTGTTTGATGGAGCTCGGCTCCAGTAAAGTTTCCCCGGACGGACGATCACATCACCCTCACGTCACGGCCACTGCTGCTGTCACTAGTCACTCTGCAGTTCAAACCAAGAGCCAGACCTGGAGCCAGAAACTGGACACCTGGCTCTGTCCATGCAGCCAGTCTGGGTTTTACTGCACCTGCTTGGGCATGCAGAGGGGGCCCCGATACTGCCTACTCACTGGCTGCGACTGAAACTATAGATGAGGACAACTTCCTTCCTATATACAAAAATCCTGCACTGTTCTGCCTCCTGGCCTCCAACAGTCTTTGGTGATCAAAAGCAAAAGCTCCTTAAGGACTGGGAGCTCTCAGTCTCTTTTAGAAACACAGTGCGTTGTAAGCTGCATTCAGGAGTATCTCCAGCTCCTCCATAGAAACTGCTCCCAGCTCTACTGCCTGCAGCAACTACCAGCCCACCTGGCTACTTGTCCACCAGCCCACCTAGCTGCTTTGAAGATCTCCCAGGGTAAAGGATAGGAAGGGTTAAGTATAGTGCTGCCCTCCTGAAATCATTCTGTCTGGGGATTGGCCAAGTTCCCTCAATGCAGATCAGTCCTCCTGGCCTCTGCCCACTAACTTCTAGAAGTTTCTCCAAACTTCCAGATCCAGGGGGAGTTACCAGAGACCTGCCCCTGTGAGTCATCCAGCCTGACCAGCAGTAATCCCTGACCCAATTTCAGATTCACAAGCTAACCATGAGTCTTAACATAAATTTGTCTGCACTAACACTAGTAGCATACTAGAGGGTGCTACATATATAATATAATTTCTATGTTGAGGGGCCCCTGAGCTTAAATCACCCCAGCCCCCCCCCCCCCCAAGGTCTACATCTGGCAGTGGAGGCCGTACTTTATCAGAGCAATGCAATGCAAAACAATCCACTGCCTTGCACTGCACAATAAAGTTTGTTAAAGAAAAAAAAGATAAGAGTGATGCCCCAAAATCAGCGCATCATCAATGCGCTGATCTAAGCTTGTAATGCAGCGGCTGGTGTGAACCTACCCTTAAAGTATTACTAAACCCAGGACCCTGCATTCAATATATCTGGTCTCCCACAGAACATGGAACTGCAATTATTTTAGTAAATATAAGCTGCTAAATACCTTTTCTCATCAGCAGTTAGAGCAATTTTGTGACTTCTATCAGTGTCCAGGTAAGCACTGGTTAAAGCTTGTAGGAGGAGTTTTCTGACTGTCCTATGAGTCTGCAAGACCCCTGACCCTCTGGATAGGGCTGATTGAGCCTGTGCTGATCACATCTATGCTCCAAAGTAAAAAAAACATCTCTAGCAATACACACCAAACTGAGCACGTGCAACCCTACTCCAAAAAGTCTGTGTTATCAGGAAACTATTAGGGGACAGTGGGAGGAGAGGAGGATCAGAGAAGACAGGTTAAAAGTCTTTTTACACAATGCAGAAGATTAACCCCTTAGGTTCCTCAATGAGTATAATAAGCATGCTTTCCTGGATATACAGACTGATTTCACTGTTGTGGGTTTAGTAACACTTTAATATGAAGCGCACCCCATTGTGTACGTGTAGTGCCCCCATAGTGTGGGTGTGTTTTACTAGCAGGGTTTTGCTAGGTGAAGTACAATTTAGTCAGGCCTGAGTTGAAGAGCAGGCCTGAGGAGTGGCTCATGGAGGATTGAGTCTACTTGACAGATGAGGTCACCAGAACTTCCCACTTCTTTCTAGAAACCTGGAGGAGGGCTTCTGGTCAGAGAGCTGGGAGATAGGTGGAGCCATCTGGAGTATTCTAGGGAGCCCTGACCAATCCCCAATGAGGATTGGCAGGGGCAGGCCTCCTTAAATATTCTGAGTCAGCCCAGTCTGAGAAGTGTCGGGTGGAAGTCTGGAGATGTAGCAGAGGTGCTGTGGAGGCCCCTACCTGGGAGGTCTCCCCAGTCTGGGGAGGGTAACCTTGGGGCCTGGAGGTTCGGGTGCAGCCAGGAATGGTGGTGATTCCTGGGGTCACACAGGAGAACAGCAGAGCTGTTAAACAGTGAGAGACTTTAAAGTGATCCAACGGTTTGGTGAGTGATGGTCCCTGGGAACTTCAAGAGAAAGTGCTGGAGCAGGCTGGAAGACGAATAGTGGGCAGTCTGCGGAAGCCTTGGGAGCCAGTTCAGGGAAAGGAGAGTCAGTGAGGAAAAGCAGGTCGGTGGGACCTGGAAGAGATATGGGCTGGGAGTTGTAGTCCATCAAAGGCCCGGCTAGCACTCAAGTACTTTGCTACACATTCAGGGGTCCCTACTCCCTGGCCTGTAATGGGTGTTCCGGAGGTTCTGCTAAGAGTAGGCCTCACCATGTGCTAGCCGTGGTGAAGAGAAAGGAGCAGAGAAGCTTGATAAATTTCCTTTCAAGCTGGAAACTAAGTTCAGTGCTGAAGAGACGTAATGGGGTGATGATTTACTAAGTTCAGTGCTGGAGAGGGAACTGTAAGAGAAACGGTCAGCAAGTTAAGTGCTGGAGAGTTGTGAGGAGTAACAGTCTGCAGAGGGGATAGTCTGCAGTGAAAGTGCACATATACAGGAGTGTATATGGAGTTCATGTGCTATATTTCTTTGGGCATCCCACAGTCACCCCTTATCCCCATCCAAGTTATTTCCCCTAAATAAAACAACAAAAACAAGAGCCGGCCTGGTCAGTGTCTACAAATGTGTGAAATATGGTGTGACTGAGGGTAGCTATAAGGTTAACCACTACTACCAGCCACTCTCAAGGGAGCACATGGCTACACTGGCGTTTTTGTAGAGAGGTCTTTTTGCTAGGAGAGGCAAAATTTAGTCAGGCTTGGGTGTTTTGATCTGAACATGGGAGTGGCTCAGAGTAAGGCTGGAGATTACAGGAAGGGACACTCCTTGGGTACTCCTCCGCTTTGGTTTCCAGAAAGTGCTGGAAAGAGGGGATGGATGAGAAGTGTCACTTTCTGCTATATGGTAAGGAGCCCTGACCAATCCCCAACTAGAATTGGTAGGGGGCAGGCCTCCTGAAATACGGTGATCTGCCAAGCAGGGGGAGGAGAGTTCGGGTGGAAGTGGTGAAGATGTAGCAGAAGAGCAGCACAGGGGAACAGGAGAACAACAGAGGTGCAACTGAGGACACGAAGTATCCACTAGAGTCGGTGAGTGACAGACCTGGGAAGCTGGAACACAAGGCTGGAGCAGGCTGGGAGAGGAATAGTGGATGGTCTGCGGAGGTCTCCAGAGCCAGTCAGGGAAAGGAGTGTCACTGAGAGGAAAGCAGGCCAGTATGGGCTGAGAGTTGTAGTCCATTAAAAGGCCCAGCTAGCACTAACGTACTTAGCTACACTTGAGGGGTCCCTGACCTTGGCCTGTAATGGGTGGTTCGGAGGTCCTGCTGACTGAAGTGCAGGCCTCGCCATGTGCTAGCTGTGGTGAAGGAAGAGGAGTCAAGTAGGCCTGAAAAATTTCCTTTCATGCCGGGAAACTAAGCAAAGTGCTGGAGAGAAGTGAGAAGAGTAACTGTCAGCAAGTGAAGTGCTGGAGGAAGTAGAAGTGTGTATATACAGTTGTGTATATCGAGGGTCCTGAAAAACAATTTGTTGGGGCATCCCACAGTTACCCTTTTCCTCATCCAAGTTAATCCCCTAAATAAAACAACCAAAAACCAGTCCCAGCCTATTCCGTGACTCCAGATGTGTGAGATATGGTGTGATTGAGGACAGCAGAAAGGTGAACCACAACTACCAGTCACCCCTGAGGGGGAACATGGCTACAAATATTAAGTAGAAATATGGCTATATTTGGATGCAAACACATGTTTGAGGAACTTGTCAATAGATGTGATATAAAGAATGTTTCTTTCTACATACATACCCTATTTGTAAAAACCACATAAGTCTGCTGTAATAGTATGGCTTAAATTCTCTTTTCTTCAATTCTCTTTTCTTAAAACATCCAGAAGCAGTATAGGTGTCATATTTACAGCTCATGCTGGCACTGCTGCATTATGCTGCCCCTTTGTGGAGGATTAATACTCCATCTCCAACCGTGCTACACAATGCATCTGCTGCAGTGATAACCTCTGAGGTTTATAAATTAACTACAATAGGTTACAGCTTGAAGTTAGGATCCACAGCAACATCGTTCCTGCAAAATAATGCATAAAGACACCCTGGCACTAGATTACTTTATTTATTATGTATCTAAAGGCAAAGCTTTTCTTATAGCTTTGGATATTGTAGGAAAGGGCTAGACCCTCTGCCAAGATTTTATTGCAAGAAAAATATAAACGGAAGCACCCCACCACTGCTAAAAGCTCCAGATACAACTTTGATTAAACAAAGATCAGGCGAACAATGAAAAAATTAGCCACTGCACTTCGGGGGCAAAACTGCCCCCTCAACGAGGCTAGAAAAAACCAAAAGGACATCTCCAGGGTCATAGATATTGTATGCATATTGTATTCATATGGACATGCCCTTATGTTTTATCTAGCCCTGATGAAGGGGTATTTTTGGGTAGCGTTGGCTACTCTTTTGATTCCCCCCCCCCGACTTTTATTGGAATATAGTTTTATCTGGACCTTTTAGCAGTGGTGTGAGACTTCAATTTACATTTTGTCTTCAAGCCAAGGAGACCGCAGAGGTTCTCTGGGATGTAGAAGCCACCTGTCTGTGAACCAGATCACCTACATTAACATAGCAACACCAGCCTGAGCACCCAACCACACAATGGACAAAGAGTTGCAATATTTATACTTTTTTGTTCTTAATGTAGCTTAGGTTTTTTTTATCAATTACGATATTCGCTCCATCCACGTGTATGTGTCTACGTCACGTATGCTGACAGGGCCCTGTAGTCTCTTTATGGTGGTGCACTTGTAGTTCTTCTTGGAGTAAGGTAAACTCAATACTTCCAATTAGGTACTCATGAATCAGTATTGACATCCCAGAACCAGAGAAGAAGGAGAATAATGAATAAGCCCCTTTACTGCGGCCTGAGAACACCACAAACTTGCAGTCTCTTTGTAACTTAGCTAAGAGAGGGAGTAGAAGTGAAACAGAGTGTAGAGTTTAGCGGTCCTTTGGGCAGATAGCCCTCTCACCCACTCCAACGCCAGTAAGGCCGCACATGCACACCACTGTTCCTTTCAGCTGGATGTCATACTAACACCGTCCCTTCCGTATAACCCCGCTGTCACCGGTGTTCATGGGGTCCTCTGGGTTCTCTGTCAGGTCCTGGAGTTCCCCCATCCACCCCTAGATGCAGCGCCCCAGGTCCTCCTTCATTAAGACGGCAGCTCCCCATCTTCCAACCAACTCCTTCCTCCCTCGTGGCGATTCTGGGCTTTCTGAAAACTTCCCACAGTCAAAACCTTCCCCCTTGTTACAAAGGCTGCTGGGCTTTGTAGTTTTCAAACCATGTATCACAGCACAATCATCTCCTCAGCAGACTCCATTTCCCAGAGGAAAGAGCATAGTAGGCTGCACCTCAGCATGTGTCTGTGAAAAACAAAAAGGGATGGGTGAAATCACTCCACAAGGCTGCCAAGCTGTGCCTCTGTTTACTGAGAGTTGTGGTCAGCTTGGCGCGGAATGCCCAACAGCCACTACACACATAGAAAGTGTGTGTGCATATATATATTTTTTTTTAATGAGTATGCGATAATGGCAGTCAGCTAAGACTAAGCCCTCTTTGTAGGCAAAAAAGTGATGGCACGATTTTCTGGAGCTGTTTTAAATAGAATATTTGCAAAGACCAATTGCTGTGCTAGCTTTCTTTGTTTTACCTTATGGTCTATAGCAGGGGGTCTCCAAAGTATGGCCCAAGGGCCACACTTGGCTCACTAGAAGATTTAATCCAGCCCGCAGCAACTGTCCATGAAAATACCCTACTGGCTGTGGATGCCCCCGTTTATTGTGTAGCCCCCTCCTAGTTTGGGTACTAGTGAGTGTATATAGTTTTTGGCTCTATCTGCTTAACAGAAGAGCTGAGAGGTAAATTTACATGCTGTCTGCTTATCAGGGAGCATGATTTGAGTAAGGTTTGCTGTGTGTGCTCTGGTGCTGTTTCATATGGTCTGGAGATCGTTTTACCCTGTCCAGTAGTATGGGTCCCTATTGGACAGAGGGAGAAAACCTCAGCCAGTGACAGCAGGTATATTTGGAGGTGGTTCTGACCAGCTAGCAGGGGAGTGGTGACCCACTGCATCTTGGGTGAACACCTTCATATAAAAAGGAGCACATGGGCTCAAGGTTAGGAGTCCCAGCCCACCCAAGCCTGAGGGGTGAGGCGTATGTTCAGCTCTTGGCTGCTAGGTCGGACGGCCTATCCAGGAGGCTGCCGGCTGCTAGGCCTAGTCGAGGCCTATCCGGATACTGAAGCTGCAACCCACAGTTCTTTGAAAGCTGACAGAGGGAGGATGTCCTTGGATTCGGTCTGATACTGCAGTGGCAAAGTGTCACTTGGAGGTTGGCAGAAAGGGCTACCGACTGTCCCAGGACATGGTGTGAGTACAGATCTGTGAGAGAATCCCTGAGACTGTGTGCTAGAATTTCCCCTGCCCTCATATCAGCTTAATTGGGTGTGCCAGCTAGAAAGGAGACACTGGAGAGTGTCTTGAAGAACAGGGTCCAGCTTCTGTCCTTACTGCTTAACAAGGGACCTGTTCTGCTAAAGTCAGCCTTCCATAAAGTGCCTTTGGTAGTCTGCTACACTGAGTTACAAAGGAGACACT
>BLSH010254978.1:17543-34592 GCA_018402905.1 Glandirana rugosa
ATCGCCTACTTAAAAGTTACGAAATAACAAATTGAACCTATCCTCTTCCTATCCATACTCTATGAGGTTCATTGACTGACATTGACTCCTGTTTAAGAGGGATCAAAGACATGTCGTCCGCCAGTCACCGAAGTGTATCGTCTGACTGAGGTCACTTTGTTCAGGTAATCTGTGAGAGAATCCCTGAGACTGTGTGCTAGAATTTCCCCTGCCCTCATATCAGCTTAATTGGGTGTGCCAGCTAGAAAGGAGACACTGGAGAGTGTCTTGAAGAACAGGGTCCAGCTTCTGTCCTTACTGCTTAACAAGGGACCTGTTCTGCTAAAGTCAGCCTTCCATAAAGTGCCTTTGGTAGTCTGCTACACTGAGTTACAAAGGAGACACTGGCTAGTGTCTTGAAGAAACAAAGTCCTGCATGTCCTTTGTTGTTTAGAGATGGACTTGTTTCACTGGAGTCAGTCTGCTATGTGAAGCCACTGACCGCCTGCTGTACAGAAACTAGGGAGAATTTGTCCTCAGTTACAGTCAGTTACTTGGAGTATCTCATACCTATCCTTCTCCTATCCAAGTTAAACAATAAAGCATTGAAAATTCATCCGCTAGACTGGTCATTGGAAACAAGCAGGTTTGTGTGTGCACCTGGCTGTGTGAAAATGCTATAGTGACTGGCTGCAAGAATATTCAGCGGGAGGCTCGGGTAACAAATATAAATTTCATTAGCAGCTCCTTCTGGGGTACAATTGTAATATGGAGATCAATGTATACATTGCCAGCCAGCCAGGTGTAATCCTCCCCTAGTCCCCAGTACAGATATCCCACCCCTCCGCTGTGGTTAGGTGCTGGGACAACCAGCATCCTAAGTGAGGGGATTCTGTTGGGAACACACAGAAGTAGCGGGGGGGGACTCATCTGGGCAGACATGAATGTAACGGGGACTCGCATTGTCTCTCCTGGATGTAAGTGATTGCTGTTTATAAAACAGATTTTTTTTTATCCCATGAATATTTGTAAAATATATGATGGTCTATAAGCAGACAGGAGCCTATACTGAGCACTAATCTTTCAGAGTAGCCTGCATGGGATGGAAAAGCTGAACCATACCGGGCCACATGCCCTCAACATGGGGTTGCCCAAGCTAAAAGGAAAATGGCTTCATCCCCACAACCTTTCACTGTTGGTGTGGGGGCTTGTCCAAATCTGGAAGCCCCTTTTTTGTGTAGGGGGGTATCTGGGAGCCCCCTTATTAATAAACGAATATAAGGTACATAATACCCCAAATCCTTCAAAAGAAAAAAATGTCACCTAGAAAAAAAGACTCCTGAACATTTAAAAAGTCCTTTATTTAAAAAAAAAAAATTAGAAACCCCCCCCAAAAAATTCCCTCATTGTAAATCGATCGTCAATCATGATACCTGCTGAGAACCCGGCATACAGGACTGATCCCAACAGTAACATTAGCTAAAAGAAAGCCCCCCGAGCTGTTATCAGCTATATAAATGAAGGGGCAGGGATAGTGGTGACATCATTGCCCAAATATGGCCATGCGGCTATATTTAGGTAATGATGTAACTCAATTCCCCATCCATTCACTTACACGGCCGAGGATTCCCAGCCATATAGGCGAATGGGTAGGGTGATTATTATTATACAGGATTTATATAACGCCAACATTTTGCACAGTGCTTTACAACGTTAGGGCAGACAGTACAATACAGGAGGAATCAGAGGGCCCTGCTCGTTAGAGCTTACAATCTAGGAGAGAGGGTCAAATGATACAAAGGGGTAATAACTGTGGGGGATGAGCTGATGAAGAAAATGAAAGTACAGTTGTTAGGTGGGGACAGGATAGGCTTCTCTGAAGAGAAAAGTGTTCAGGGATTGCATAAAAGTGGATAGATTTGGAGATAGTCTGACAGATTTGGGTAGGAAATTCCAGAGGATGGGAGAGGCTTGGGAGAAGTCCTGGAGGCGAGTATGGGAGGAGGTGATGAGGGAGCTAGAGAGCAGGAGGTCTTGGGAAGAATGAAGTGCACGCGAAGGTTTGTATTTTGACACTAGGCTAGTGATGTAGCTGGGGGTAGAGTTGAGGATGGCTTTGTAAGGTATCGTTAGTATTTTGAATTTAATTCATTGGACGACTGGCAGCCAATGGAGGGATTGGCAGAGAAAGGTAGCAGACGCTGAGGGATTGTAAGGTGGATGACTCTGGCAGCAGAATTCATGATGGACTGAAGGGGGGATAGCTCATTTAAAGGTAAGCCAATGAGGAGGGAGTTGCAGTAGTTGAGGCGAGTGATAACCAGGAATCAGGAGCTGTGTGGTTTCATCGGTTAGGAAGGGACGTAGTTTGAGATGTTGCAGAGGTTGAGGTGGCAAGCTTTGGAAAGTGATTTGATGTAGGGCCAAAAGAAGAGTTCAGATAACACCTAGCACCCTGGCCTGAGAGGAAGGGTTGATAGTTGTGCCATTGTTCTTTACAGAGAAGTCGATGGAAGAGGCACTTGGGGGAGGAAATATTATGAGCTTGGTTATGGACAAGTTGAGTTTGAGGAAGTGGTGTGACATTCAGACAGATATGTCTGTTAGTAAGTTATTGATGCGTGAAGAGACTGATGGAGTGAACTGAGGAGTGGAGAGATGGATTTGGGTGCCATCAGCATAGAAATAATATTAAGCTGACCCAGGGAGAAGGTGTAGACTTAAAATAGGAGAGGTCCAAGAACAGAACCTTGGGGGATCCCGACCGGGAAAGGAAGAGGAGAGGAGGAAGTAGAATTGTAATTGACAATGAAGGTGTGGTGGGATAGGTAAGATGAAAGCCAGCGAAGAGCACAGTCACGGAGACCGAGGAAGTAAAGTTTTTTGAGGAGGAGGGGTTGGTCAACCGTATCAAAGGCCAGAAAGGTCCAGAAGTAGGAGTACAGAATAGTGTCCGTTGTTTTTTGCTGTTAGTAAGCCATTTGTGAGTTTTAGAAGAGCAGTTTCTGTGGCGTTTTGAGGGCGAAATCCAGACTGAAGGGGATCAAGATGATTATTCTTTATGAGTTGGTCACTCAGTTGGTTGTAGACCAGGCGTTTAAGGAGTTTAGAGGAAAAGGGGAGCAAGGAGTTAGTGACGCCAGTAGAGTTGATCGAACCTCTGGAAGTTCGGGTTCTGCTGGTTCGGCCGAACTTCGGGACAAAGTCCGGGTTCGGGTCCGGACTAGACCTGAACTTTGACACGGACCCCGAACCCCATTGAAATCAATGGGGACCCGAACTTTTAGGCACAAAAATGGCTGTAACAAAGTCCTGGAAAGTCCCAGAGGTCTGCAAAAGGAAGGACAATTGGGGTAAGAGTAGGGCAATTGCCCTACAAAGAAATGGGGATAGGGAAATAACTTAAAATCATTTTTAACCTAAAATCACATAAAAAAAAATCAAAAATGGAGGTGGATATGGAGTTAGAGGTTGAGGAGGCGGTGAAAGTGGCGGTGGAGGAGGTAGCCAACACTGTTTTTTTTATTTTTGGAATTTTTTGTTTGTTTTTTAAACCAGCAATGTAGATGCCCTTTTTAATTTTGTGCAAGGAACAATAATCTGTCCCTTTAAGCAACAATAGGAACCTCTCCCTATAGAACTAGGAGATGATTTTAGATTCTAAAATCATCTCCAAGTTGTACAGGGAAAGCCTCCAGCTGTCGCTTTAAGGGAAAGATCAGTGTTCTAAAATCATCTTCAAATTGCGTGGAAAATCCTTATATCAGCCGCAGAGAAGCCATATTAGTGTTTTAAAATCATCAAATTGTGTGGAAAATCCTTATATCAACCGCAGAGAAGCCATATTAGTGTTTTAAAATCATCATCAAATTGTGTGGAAAATCCTTATATCAGCCGCAGAAAAGCCATATTAGTGTTTTAAAATCATCTTCAAATTGTGTGGAAAATCCTTATATCAGCTGCAGAGAAGCCATTTTAGTGTTTTAAAATCATCTTCAAATTGTGTGGAAAATCCTTATATCAGCCGCAGAGAAGCCATATTAGTGTTTTGAAATCATCATCAAATTGTATGGAAAAAGCCTATCTCAGCCGAAGAGAAGCCATATTAGTGTTCTAAAACACACAATTTGAAGATGATTTTAAAACACTAATATGGCTTCTCTGCAGCTGATATAAGGATTTTCCACACAATTTGAAGATGATTTTAAAACACTAATATGGCTTCTCTGCGGCTGATATAGGGGTTTTCACAAACACTTTGATGATGATTTTAGAACACTAATCCTTCCCTTAAAGCAAAAGCTGGAACCTTTCCCTGTACAACTTGATGATGATTTTAGAACAGTAATCTTTCCCTTAAAGCAACAGCTGGAACCTTTCCCTGTACAACTTGATGATGATTTTAAAAGAACAATCTTTCCCTTAAAGCAACAGACTCTACCTAGTCCAGTCAGATCGTTCTGTGCAGCAGGATGAGGTGTGCAATCTGTCCCTCAAAGCACCAGTACTAGTATGTCTCCCTAAATCAGATCATTCAGTAATGCAGGATGAGATGTTCTGCAATCTGTCCCTCACAGAGCCAGCAGCATCCTCTCCCTAAACTATCCTGAGAGCATATGACATGCTGCACGGCGACTCCAGCCCCATATAGAGGCTGGGTCACATGATGCACTGGCCAATCACAGCCATGCCATTAGTAGGCATGGCTGTGATGGCTTCTAGGGAAAACCAGTGAAACACTTGTCGATTGGCTGCCCTCGGCAGCTTTTTAACACGTGTAGTAAAATACCAGAACCCCGGACTCGAACCCGGACTTTTTTTTTAAAAGTCCGGGTCCCGGACACCCAAATGTTCGGTACGGACCCATACTTTACAGTTCGGGTTCGCTCAACTCTAGACGCCAGTGGTTGGTAAGGAGACTGCAGAGACAAGCAGCTGCTGCTTCCTTAGCAACCATTGAAAGTCAGAAGCTGTCATGTTTATCCATGCCAAAGGTCCTAAACATTTGGCATTCATATGAATGTCCAAACAGCTAGTGTTTGGTCTAAACTTAAGTTCGGACCGAACACTGAGCACATCCCTAGTCTGTTCCCATGGTGGAAATTTCTCCAGTTTCTCCAGAAGTGAGAGAAGCCCCCTAATGGAAACACAGACAGCAATAGAAACCTGACCTTTCCTTTCTTTAGTATACAAAAAGCAGTTTTGTAGTTTCTGTCTCTCTTTAGGCTGGGTTCACACAGGAGCACACTCCGGCTCACAGCAGGGGTTCGGTGCGTTCCTGTTTACCTTTTCAGGTCTGATTTCAGCCTGAATTTTGGGCTGAATTCGGACCTGTGACGGACCAAAAGACGCACAGGACCCCTGTGCAAATTCGCACCGGAGCCGCAGCGGAGAGCCGGTCAAGATCTCCTGCTATTGCAAATTGGATGCGGTAAAATCCGCATCCAATTCACACTAGTGTGAACCCAGCCTTAGACCAGGCTACACAGGCATTTGAGCTGTGTTTCATATGCATTTACTGCACATTTTTGTTGTGTATCAACAAATGTTTGCTTTGCGCCCATATTGACTTGGAGAAAAAGTGTAGCCAATGGCCTCCTTAGGGGTGGCTGGTAGTTGTGGTTCACCTGTCTCTCTGTCCTCAATTACACATTTTTACTTGCATCCGGAGTCACTGAACAGGCTGGTACTTTGTTTTTTTGGTTTATTGAGGGAATAATCTTGGATAGGGTAGGGAAGACTGTGGGATGCCCAAAGTTCAATGATACAGGACCATGCTATATACACCGCCATATATACACTCCTTCTTCCTCCAGCACTAACACTTGCTGACCGTTTCACTCCTTCACTTCTCTCCTGCACAACACTTGCTCCTTCACGGTTAGGCCTGAAGGGAAATTTATCAAGCCTCTGTTACATCTTCCTCCACCCTATCTAGCACATGGTGAGGCTTGCACTTTTTCCAGCAGGACCTCAGGACCGCCTGTTACAGGCAAGGGCCACGGGCCCTCAGATTGTAAGGCCATGGGCCCTCAGAGTGAACAATTGTGCTAGCCAGATCTTGATGGACTACTGCTCCCAGCCCACCATCTTCCAGGCCACTCCGGCCTACCTCACTGTCCAGTGACACTGCTTCCCTGACTGGCTCCTTCACCTTCCACAGGCTGCCCACTGGCTCCTCCCAGCCTGCTCCAGTCCTCTTCTCCAGCTCCCAGCGTCTGTCACTCACCGCACCAGTGGATCCTTTTAAGAGCCTTTCCATGTAGCCTCTCTGTTGCTCTCCTGCTCCCTTGTGCTGCTCCATGATCTCTCCTCATTTCTGGCTGCACCTGAGCCACTAGGCCTCAAGGACTAGGGGCTCCCTCCTGGATGAGCCCTCAGAAACCTCTGCTACATCTCCACTCTTCCACTCGACACTCTCCTTCCCCCCAGCTGGGCAGACCACAGTATTTAAGGAGGCATGCCACCTGCTAATCCAGATTGAAGATTGGTCATGGCTCTTTAACATACTTCAGGAAGTTACAACTCCTCGTCCATCCCCTTTTTCCAGAATCTTCTGGGCCTAAAAGGGAGGAGTAACCAAGGGGTGTTCCTTCCTGCAGTCTCCAACTCTCCCTGGGCCACTCCCCTGCCCAGATCAAAACATTCAGGCCTGCACAATAGTCAGGCCTGACTAAATTTGCCTCTCCTAGCAAAAATCTATCTCAAAAACACCTATTCACTATGGGGCCACTACAAAATCATAAACTGAGCTCACACTGACTTTAAAGACTAAGTTCACAATCACTCACCACTGACCACCAACATTTAACCTCCCTGGCGGTAATTCCGAGTGTGGCTCGGGGTGGAATTTCAGTACCATTAGCGGTAACCCCGAGCCACACTCAGGATTGCATTGCTGGATCCAGGCAGCGCTACTCACCTTGTCCCCTGGATCCAGCGATGTCCACCGCCGTGTCTGCGAGCTGTGTCCGCCGCCAGGTGACTCCTGTGTGCCGGGCTCCGTTCCCTGCGAGCGTCGCGTCGTACGGGGACGGAGACCGGCGGGAAATTCAAAAAGTGAAACACACAGCACACATACAGTACACTGTAATCTTATAGATTACATTACTGTATGAAAACATTTCACATCCCCTTTGTCCCTAGTGGTTTGCCCAGAGCCCTGCATGCACTTTTATATTATTTATGTCATTCTTTCTGCCTGGAAACATGAGAATGTCCATGGCAACCAAAAAGTGTCCCATTACGTCAAAAGTGGTTTTTGATCAGCTAGAAAACGCCGATAGTAAATAAGAATCATTTGCAGAATTGAGTGATACTAATTTTTGGGGAAATTTATCATCGGAAACTGAAAGTGACGACAGCGACAATTCTGCAACTGAGCAAATTTCAGTGTTTTTGGTTTGATTACATTATTGAATAAATTTTATTTTTGATGATTATTTTTAGTTATTTATTATATTATAATTTATGATTTCATTTTTCAAACTTTTTCATACCCGGGATGTCTACTAGACTCTTGTTTGGACAGATTTAAGTGAGTTATTCCTAAGAATTACAGGCCTACAATATAAAACACCAAATTTTCATGCAAAATAATTGTACCGCTTTCAGCACCAAAAATCTGAAATAATCATACCGCCAGGGAGGTTAAGGAGCACTCACCACTGACCAGACCACTAACAGAGACTAACTACGAGAATACTTGTTCCTGACACTGGCACCCTGACCATACTCTATATGCTATATTGTACATTTTATAGTCTTGACCGCTGCACTCCATACACTGTGTTACATTTTACATAGTCCTGGCCACTACATCCTATGCACCATGTTGTCTATAACATAGCCCTGACTACTGCACTCTATGCACTATTTTGAACATTAAATAGTCATGACACCATACCTTGTGGGGTTTGTTAAGGCCCGTACACACGGTACAACGGTTGTACAACAGCTTGTTGTACAAGCATCCGACGATTAGTACGCGCGATTAGAACAGCCGACGTGTGACGGTCGTACAGCAGAAGTTGGATGAGCAGACTAGAAAACTTTGGTTGTACAACAAGCGGTTGTACGACAGTTGACTCGTGTGTACGGAGAAGTTGGGCCAACAAAGCTGTACGTGTAAAATACGCATGCCCAGAAGTCAGGAACGCCCGGAAGTGTCAGTTTGTGTAAACCTACATTCCTAATTCACAAATCACATTCACCTGAACTTCCTCTTTATACGCTCGTAGCACGTCACCACATTAGGCTTGGTCGTACGATCGCTTAGTGCACGTCAGTACGCAAGACACAACAGCCAACATACGATTTTGGACGTCCGGTCGTACAACTGTCGCACCATGTGTACAAGGCTTTAAACAGTCCTTAACGTTATCCTTCATAAGTTAGGTATTTTGCATGTTAATTAGCCCTGACCGCTGCACTATATATGCTATGCTCTACAACACATAGCCCTGATTGCAGTGTAATTCTATGGACTATGTCGTATATTACTGCACTCTATACGTTATTTTGCACATTACAAACTCCCTATTAAAGTGTTTCTTGTCTCAACAGTTGGTTTTAAGGTTCTTTTTTAGACCCTTCTCACACTGAGGTGCTTTTATTGCGCTTTTGCGCTAAAAATAGCGCCTGAAAAGCTCCTGAAAACTGCTTCCCATTAATTTCAATGGATGCTTTCACACTGGGGCGGTGCAGTGAAAAAAACCCTGCAAGTAGCATCTTTGGAGGATGTTTGAAGCATTTAAAAAAGCACCTAAAAAACTCCCCTCTCCATTGAAATGAAAGGTACATGAAAAGCGCTTCAAAGGCGCCGCAAAACGGTTCTATTTAGTCACATGACCATAAAAAGAGAGCACCGCTAATGCCGCAAAAGCGCCCAGCGTTTTACGGGCAGTTTATCCAGTGCCTCAGAGTGAAAAGGATCTAAATATAGACCTAGACGGTGTGTTAGCGCTCTATCTAAATTCTGTGCTCAGAAAAGCATACAGTATCTCACAAAAGTTAGTACACCCCTCAAATATTTGTAAATATTTTATTATATCTTTTCATGTGACAACACTGAAAAAATTACACTTTGCTACAATGTAAAGTAGTGAGTGTACAGCTTGTATAACAGTGCAAATTTGCTGTCCCCTCAAAATAACTCCACACACAGCCATTAATGTCTAAACCGCTGGCAGCAAAAGTGAGTACACCCCTAAGTGAAAATGTCCAAATTGGGCCCAATTAGCCATTTTCCCTCCCCATTGTCATGTCACTCGCTAGTGTTACAAGGTCTCAGGTGTGAATGGGGAGAAGGTGTGTTAAATTTGGTGTTATCGCTCTCACTCTCTCATAATGGTCACTGGCAGTTCAACATGGCACCTCATGGAAAAGAACTCTCTGAGGATCTGAAAAAAAGAATTGTTGCTCTACATAAACATGGCTTAGGCTATAAGAAGTTTGCCAAGACCCTGAAACTGAGCTATAGCATGGTGGCTAAGACCATACAGTGGTTTAACAGGACAGGTTCCACTCAGAACAGGCCTCACCATGGTCGATTAAAGAAGTTGAGTGCACGTGCTCATAGTCATATCCAGAGGTTGTCTTTGGGAAATATACATATGATTGCTGCCAGCATTGCTGCAGAGGTTGAAGGGGTGGGGGGTCAGCCTGTCAGTGTTGAGACCATACGCCGCACACTGCATCAAATTGGTCTGCATGGCTGTCATCCCAGAAGGAAGCCTCTTCTAAAGATGATGCACAAGAAAGCCCCCAAACAGTTTGCTGAAGACAAGCAGACTAAGGATATGGATTACTGTAACCATGTCCTGTGGTGTGATGAGACCAAGATAAACTTATTTGGTTCAGATGGTGTCAACCGTGTTTGGCGGCAACCAGGTGAGGAGTATAAAGACAAGTGTGTCTTGCCTACAGTCAAGCATGGTGATGGGAGTGTCATGGTCTGGGGCTGTATGAGTGCTGCCTGCACTGGGGAGCTACAGTTCATTGTGGGAACCATGAATGCCAACATGTACTGTGACATACAGAAGCAGAGCATGGAGACTGGGCCGCGGGGCAGTATTCCAACATGATAACGACCCCAAACACACCTCCAGGACGTCCTCTGCCTTGCTAAAGAAGCTGAGGGTAAAGGTGATGGACTGGCCAAGCATGTCTCCAGACCTAAACCCTATTGAGCATCTGTGGGGCACCCTCAAATGGAAGGTGGAGGAACGCAAGGTCTCTAACCTCCACCAGTTCCGTGATGTTGTCATGGAGGAGTGGAATAGGACTCCAGTGGCAACCTGTGAAGTTCTGGTGAACTCCATGCCCAAGAGAGTTAAGGCAGTGCTGGAAAATAATGGTGGCCACACAAAATATTGTCACTTTGGACCCAATTTGGGCATTTTCACTTAGGGGTGTACTCACTTTTGTTGCCAGTGGTTTAAATATTAATGGATGTGTGTTGAGTTATTTTGAGGAAAGCAAATTTACACTGTTATGCAAGCTGTACAGTCACTACTTTACATTGTAGCAAAGTGTAATTTCTTCAGTGTTGTCACATGAAAAATATAATAAAATATTTACAAAAATGTGAGGGGTGTACTCACTTTTGTGAGATACTGTATGTATCGGAAGAATCAAATTTGTTCAAACAATGATCCTTTGTCCTGAGGTTTATTTGTGTATGAGATTCTTTCTAGTGTGGTTTATGAGGGCTATTGTATGTATGCAGTGTATACAGCAACTAAGCAGATGTTCTATTTAAAGCGGAGTTCCACCCAGAATGTTTTTTTTTTTTTTTTGGCGTCTACTCTTTTAATAGATGTAACCTTTTGTTTCCTTGCTTTCAAACCGCCTAGTAATCACATGTATTTTTTACTCACAATTTCGTTTCTCTCACTGCTGGAGTTTTCCATTTTAGGTGAGGGCATCTGAAGCCCATCCGTAGTCTCCTAGCATCTCTTCCTGAATGAAGTGCATGGTGGATAACCATCATACACTCCTCGATCTCGGTCTGCCTTAAATCGCGTCATTTCCTGTCTGGAAATAACACGATTTTACAGTACAGGGAAGCCCACTGACTCCTGGGAAATGATGACTCACAGGAGGCCAGGCAAAGCAGGGAGTGAGGACAAGAGCCTCGGACCTAAAAGGGGCAGATTACAAAGACCACCTAGCAACAAGTGACTTAGGGTGAGTATAATTTTTTTTTCCTTCAAAGGTAAGTCTATATAGGCAAAGTTGTTGAATGATGTAAAAATAATTTTCTGGGTGGAACTCCGCTTTAACCATTTCCCCCTTAAAGTCATGGGAAAATGCAGGCCGCACTGTATGCCCCCAAACTGACCCAGATTCCTCCAAGGACAACCACCTGGAATAATGAACACCAGACCTTAAATGTGGCAATAAATGGCCACGACACTTTATTTTGGTTTCAAATGATGTAAATAAAATATTGTATATCGTCAATAATGTAATAACTCAACATATTAATATCACATTGCTTAGTCATTGAAACTCAAACAAAATATATTTAACATAAACCAGTTCCCCCCCCCCCCCGAATTTCGAGGTTGACAAAACCACAAACAAGTGCTCGCGATGGGTGAGAGGGTGGGTAGCTCTTTGCTTGATGATCCCAAAAGGAAGTCTCACCTGCAATGAGACCCTTTTATAATCTTCCTTAAACTTCTGGCACGTTCTGATCTTCGTTATTGGCTGCCGCACACCTGCACAGCCAGGTAAGATTATCTTCTTAAAGAGACAGTATAGTCATTAACCATTGCTATTTAAAACAAACAGGACAATGTGATACATGCATTCCTAAATCAAACATTCACCGGGAGGGGGTGAAAGCGGCCGCATGCCCATGCAAGTGTGCCCAAATAAATTGAGCCCACTTGAGCATTCTCACTGTTACATGAGTTCTGGCTATGCTCACCATTCGCTGCAAAATTACCTTGCCTAGGGTCTCCCAGGTTGCCTAAGTCTTTCTCAAATCCTAGCAATATTTTTTAATAGAATCATGCTTCAAGCAGAAGTAGGGCCAGAGTCCTTTAAGCCCTACTTCTTCTGTGGGTCACAGGAGTGTACTGTGTTCTGCACTCCTCTGACCTAGCAGCAGCTAAAGTCCGCTGTCACCTGACTTCACTCAACCAGTCCAGGCTCTGAAGCGATTCCGACTTTAATGTCAGGATCCACCTAGATGCCTGGACCGGCAGCTGGCTCGGCCTCTCAGTGAGCCACTGAGAGCCTGAGCCAGCCACCCACCCCCCTGCACAGCCCAGTGCTCCAGTGAGCACTGGAGGCGCAGAGCAGAGAGCTGGTGACTGCTTACTGAAGACTGATAACCGAGTGATCCATGGTCTTTGATCTCTCGGTTCTCATCTTAGAGGCAGCAGGGAATAGATGCAGCATGGGACCGATGCTGCATCCACCTAGTTAAGTATACATATTTATTTTTTTAAATTCCCATACTTCTCTTTTAACTGAAAAAGTTCATCCTATTTTATATTCTCCTTGTTATCTTGCCTGTACCAAGGTCTGGGAGACCAGCATCTTTCCAGGCCTCCAAGGACATTCAGTATCTCACAAAAGTGAGTACACCCCTCACATTTTTGTAACTATTTTATTATATCTTTTCATGTGACAACACTGAAGAAATTAAACTTTGCTACAGTGTAAACTAGTGAGTGTACAGCTTGTATAACAGTATAAATTTGCTGTACCCTCAAAATAACTCAACAAAACTGTTGGCAACAAAAGTGAGTACACCCCTAAGTGAATATGTCCAAATTGGGCCCAAAGTGTCAATATTTTGTGTGGCCACCATTATTTTCCAGCACTGCCTTAACCCTCTTGGGCATAGAGTTCACCAGAGCTTGGTGGATGTTAGAGACCTTGCGCTCCTCTACCTTCCATTTGAAGATGCCCCACAGATCCTCCATAGGGTTTAGGTCTGGAGACATGCATGGCCAGTCCATCAGCTTTATCCTCAGCTTCTTTAGCAAGGCAGTGGTCATCTTGGAGGTGTTTTGGGGTTGTTATCATGTTGGAATACTGCTCTGTGGCCCAGTCTCCGAAGGGAGGGGGATCATGCTCTGCTTCAGTATGTCACAGTACATGTTGGCATTCATGGTACCCTCAATGAACTGTAGCTCCCCAGTGCCGACAGCACTCATGCAGCCCCAGACCATGACACTCCCACCGCCATGCTTGACTGTAGGCAAGACACTATTGTCTTTATACTCCTCACCTGGTTGCCGCAACACACGCTTGACACCATCTGAACCAAATAAGTTTATCTTGGTCTCATCAGACCACAGGACATGGTTCTAGTAATCCATATCCATAGTCTGCTTGTCTTCTTTCTTGAGCATCATCTTTAGAAGGGGCTATCTTCTGGGACGACAACCATGTAGACCAATTTGATGCAGTGTGGCATATGGTCTGAGCACTAACAGGCTGGCCCCCCACCCCTTCAACCTCTGCAGCAATGCTGGCAGCACTCATATGTCTATTTCCCAAAGACAACCTCTGGATATGAAGCTGAGCATGTGCACTCAACTTCTTTGTTCGACCATGGCAAGGTCTGTTCTGAGTGGAACCGGTTCTGATAAACCGCTGTATGGTCTTGGCCACTGTGCTGCAGCTCAGTTTCAGGGTCTTGGCAATCTTCTTACAGCCTAGGCCATCTTTATGTAGAGCAACAATAATTTTTTTCAGATTCTCAGAGAGTTCTTTGCCATGAGGTGCCATGTTGAACTTCCAGTGACCAGCATGAGAGAGTGTGGGGGCGATAACACCAAATTTAATACACCTGCTCCCCCTTCACACCTCAGACCCTGTAATACTAATGAGTCACATGACACCGGGGAGGGAAAATGGCTAATTGGGCCCGAATTGGACATTTTCACTTAGGGGGGTACTCACTTTTGTTGCCAGTAGTTTAGACATGAATGGCTATGTGTTGAGTTATTTTGAGGGGCCGGTAAATTTACACTGCTATACAAGCTGTACATTCACTACTTTACATTGTAGCAAAGTGTCATTTCTTCAGTGTTGTCACATGAAAAGATATAATAATATATTTACAAAAATGTGAGGGGTGTACTCACCTTTGTGAGATACTGTAAATGAAGTGTTTGTATCGGACCAGAGCTGCTCCAAAATGTGGTAAACAAGAAATATTAATTGTATAGAGGTAACCTAGGGTTTATTTTACAAAAAGAAAATTTAAAGTGCATCTTAAGCCAAAACATATTTTGTAGCACTGGATAGAGTGAAGAATTATAACCTCTTGCCATGTTTTTATTGCTGTCTGTGTTCCTGATGGGGGAATTCTCTCTCATTCTCTTGATTTGTCCTGGTGATCATAATTACATGGACTAAAGTAAATGAAAACATTTAGGCTGGGTTCTCACTACTGCGAATTGGATGTGAATTTCCCAGCATCCAATTCGCATGACAGGAGAGTGTGATTGGCTCTCACATCTCTGTAGCTGCTGCGGAGCAAATTGCACAGGGGTCCTGTGCATCTTTGACTCAATTTCAGGTCCTAATTCATCCCTGAAATGGAGAACAGGAACGCACCAGACCCCTGCTGTGAGCCGCATCCTTCTGCAATATGAACCCAGCCTCACAGAGGGTTTTCCTTCACTTTAGAGCTTTACCCTCACTGTTGTGCCTTTGGGAGAAAGTGTGCAAAAAAATCTTATAGGCCCAAAATAAAAACACCACGAGGGATTAAACCCTGCACTATTCTATCCAAAATGTAAAAAAAAAATGTTTTCTTTTATATGCAATATGAAGCCATAGATCAGGGGTTCATGCACTTTTTAAACAAAGGGCCAGTTACCTGTCTTTCAGACTTTGGTGGTGGGGCAAACTGTGGTCAGTGAGTGTAAAAAAATAGACCTAGTGTCTCGTCAGTGGACAGAGAAATATTATTCCATCATTGTAAGAGAAAAATGTCCATGTTGATGTCAGCAGGAGTAATAATACCCATTGTTGGTGTCTATAGGAGGAACTTCGCCCCATCAATGGTGTTAGTGGGAGGCGGTATGTTCCATTTTTAATGTCAGTGAAAGGAATAGTGCCTCATCACGTCAGTGGGAGGAATAGAGCCCCAAAGGCCACCTAAAGGCAAGTTAAGGATCGCATCCAGCCCATGGGCTTCAGTTTGGGGACCACTGGCATAGATGGTCCAATAGTTGCAAGTAATAATATACACTGTGAAAATGAATTTGCAGTTGCTGGGCTTTTTATGAACAGCAACAGGCATAGGGGAATTTCCCATGTGTTTGACATTCATCCCATGATTATGGACAAATGTTCACTCTTCTCTTCTTTATAGATTTGGAAAGGATATAAAGTGCCGCATGTGCACCATCATCACGTGAGGATCTGGTGGGTACAAAATGGAATTCTCATAATAGGTATTCAGAATCTATCCAGTCTGGCTTTATTAAGTTAAAACTCTGACTGGTTGCTACGTTTTACAGATGGCCCCCTGTTTTTATCTTACCATTTCTTAAAGGCAATGTATTAATTTTACACAATAATCAATTAATCAGCTGTTCCCTTTATTTGTAAACGGTTGACATAAAATGCATTGTACAGCTGACAAAAAATAAGGTGTATGATTGGTTTTCTGTACACAAACATTGTGATTACACACAGGTATTACAAAAACACATACAACTATATATATATATAGAAATGAGTATTAAAGTCATAAAATTATACATAAAATACTATTTAGTTTAAGCTACCGCTTACTAGAAAATTGAGGTCTGGCAAGACCTTTTGTTTTTTGCTTGTTGTAGTGCCAACAATTTATAAGGGATCATACATCATCAGATAAGGCTTATACAATGTGTTTGGTAGCTTTTAATATGCATTGCTTTTTCGATCACGGTTCTTTATGTGCTTTTATTGTGATATATGACAAAAATGTAAGCAAAAACAGAAGGATATGTATTTAGTAAAAATATGCAGGAGGGCATGTACATTCAAGTTATCCAAAAGGTGTAAACTCCCTTTATTTATTTATTTTTTTATCAGAAAACTAGCATCCATCTCCAAAATTAAAAAAAAAAAAAAATTAGAAATAAAAATACTTTCTGGATATGCAAAAGTCAGGTGCTTATACATTTGTTTAAAGGCTTTGACATACAGCATAAGGGTCAGATAGCCCCAAGCATGCTTAACAATGTGCTCGTGATGATTTTGGAGTAACCAGATGTTTTTAGAAAGTTCAAAAAGTCTGAGTGCTTGTCTTTTGCCTGAAGCACCCTGCTCGAAACTGCAGATATTTCAGCAGGCACCATTACGTTGGCAGATACAGTAGTATTGTTAGGTTTGGTCTTGTGCTGATTAAGAGGTTTTGTTAACCAGAATTTAGCTCGGAATCCCTGGCTTTTCTAGATTTGTAGCTATTAAGAGTTTTCTTTTTTAAGAGCAGAATTCCAGGGCTTCAGATGCCCTACCACAAAAATATATGATTACCTGGAATTGGCTGGACCACACATCATTTTTTTACTTTTTGGCTTGTCCAGAGGCAGTAAAATACTGGAAGTGGGTTATGTGTAACTGGCTTTAAATCTACAACCTCACTTGGATGGCAAGCTTTTGGTCTAAGATTAGCAGCAAATGGCATATGTATTACAAATTAAATGTTAGGAGCATGGCAGTAAATGCAGGGATGAGTGTCAAAGTTTTACTGTTTCTTGGGTGGCAAGCTCTTGGCCAGGTTCTGAAGCTGGTTACGGAGATTTTCTACAGAGGGGTTGAACCATTTGCGCATCTGGTCTGACAGCTTGTCCACACTGCTCTTCACATCTGAGGCCATCTTTTTAACTTTGCTTTGAACATCCTTGGCCACTGAGGCAAATCGATCTCTTAGCTGCTTTCCTTGCTCATCCATGGCATCTTTCAGAGACTGAAGGCGCTGCTGTCCTTTCTTCTTCAAGTTGTTGACTAAGGGCTCAACTGTTTTGCGTAGGTTTTCCACTTTCTCCTGGGTGTTCTTGCTCAAGTCATCTCCATACTGGTTGAGTTTACCTGTCTCTT
>BLSH010254978.1:35892-46159 GCA_018402905.1 Glandirana rugosa
ACAATTGGACCGGATTTTTCGGACTATTTTTGTTCGTTAAAAGGTTTAAAACGTGTACAAACCCTGTAAAACTATAGGATCTTCACCCATTACTTATGAAGATAACCAATTTCTGTGAATAAAAGTGTACCTCTTAGCAAATCATGAAAGGAAACGATAACTCGTTTCCCTTCTTAGTTTCTCTTATACTGACGACCAACGGTCCGTAATAAAGAGTATCGCGAAAGTAAAAAAAATTTACTCGTAATCTAATTCTACTTCCGTCTAACACCCAGTAGAATTCGTCTACATGAGGGATCCATTGGGGTTTACGAATGAAGATTTTGTCGTATACAAAGTACGAATGACTCGTAGATCAGGAGTATACACACTTCGAAAGTTAGTTCGTAAAGACACAATTCATAATACATAGAAACATATGCTGTTTTAGAAGTAAGCATTTGGGGTTACCTAGGGAGTACATCTGCTTAAGATGACCCACAATCTGCCTTCATCTTAATCTAATGCTCATTTAAAAAAAATGAAAGCGCTATGAGAAATAATGCCTGGCAACCAGCAGTCATATTCTCTTTGATTCTTCCCTTTGCTCAATAGCAAAGGAAAGTACTAAACGATTCTCCATGTGAAAATAAGTGTCTTTAACCAATAGAAGTATTCATTACCCACTTCTAGGATATCAAAATGTCCCAAACATGTGCAAAATTTGGAAAATTGCTTGTTTTTATCAGGCTTTTTAGGCCAGGTTAACAATAGATGCTTAAAGACTAGCTCCTAAAATTCTATGGTGGTGAGACAATCAAATCTGCCGGGGAACCCACCACTGTTTATCTGGCAACATGGCAAACATAGTGTTGCAAATTAAAATGGCACGTGAAACGCATACCTTGAAATATATTTACAGCATATCATTATATTAAGATTAATTTTAAATATCAGGTAAATTAAGTAGGGATGATGGAGATGAGTTTAGAAGCAGAGCATTTTTTTGCACAATGGAATGGCTCAAGTTGTAGGTTCTGCATCACAATGCAGTGCTACTTATGACAATTAAAGTATAAAATGTTGTATTTTATTACCATATGTGGTTTATTTCCCTTTTTGATTTCACATTCCTTCAGTTATATTTTCTCCACATTCATGCAGGCCAAGCCATCCAGCTACTGTAAAAGTAAGGCCACTTTCGCACGAGATCCCCTACTGAATTGCAGCAAAATGGAACAGATGTCACTTTTGTGACATCCGTGATCGTTCAGTTTTTTTTTCCATCTTGTGATAGAAAAAAAATACAGAGCTTAATGGACAAATGTTGGGTATATGAGCAGATGATTGTAATCAAACATTCATCCATTTACATACTTTAACCACATATTTGTTGCGTTTAGGTCCAAAACAAAGGAAAGGGTGCAAACTTTTTCTGTTTTTTTTGCAGACCCTGACAGACTTGGAAGTAAATGGATGCACATCCACCTGCTCATTGACTAATATTGAGCCTTCCATTCAGAAATGCATAAAAATATGACAGGCGGATCTGATCAGACTGTCCTTGTCAAAGGACCCAAAGTCCAGATTCACACTGCTGCGGGTTAGAAATTGTGCAATTTCAAACCGGCAATGCAGTCCGACTTCGGGGGCAATTTTGAATAGACATCTGTGCATTAACCCACACAGATGTCTGTCAATCGCCCCTGAAGTTGCCAAAAGTAGTACAGGAACTATTTTTGGGAGTCGGTGCTGCGCCGTGCCGATTCGAACAGTGCCATTGCCGGCAATAGCCGCCTATTTGGTATGCAATTTGGCATGTCAAATCGCATGCCAAATCACTCCAATGTGAACGTGGGCTAAATGTGGGTTGGGAAAAACTAGGACACTACCAGGGGTGCTTACAGTGGTCAGTTTTTTACTTGCAACTATTTTATTTAAACTGTTGTTACAACTGCTCAAGCACCCCTGTCGCTAGACAGTTTTGTCTGTGTTAAAAGTTGAAAAATAAATACAGAGAAAAGTATGTAAATTATAAACAAAAATTTAAATCGTATCAATACATGTATCACTTTACAGTCATCAGAATATTTTTTTTTTTTTTGGAATAGTGGCCTCTTGACTTTGCATAGTACTCAGTGCAAAAAAATCACAACCCATCTCATACTCAGGGCCACTGATAAGGCATTACAGCTGGTGCTTCTGTACCAGGCTCAAACCCAGCAGTTCAAAAGGGGGGCCCAGGACTTGCTGAGCAGGAGGGCCGGCTATACTGCCTTATTGCTGGCTCTTGTGGCTTCCCTTGCAGCGCTGCTAGCTCCCCTCCTCTCCTGCCGGAAACTGCTGCAGTCACACAGATGGAAGGTTTTAGGGTGGACAGCTATTTGGAAATGGGGTGGTTTTAGGATGAAGAGCTAGGTCCTATTTACAGGTCCCTTCCTTTCCTGAATGAACACAGTGAGTGATTGCTAACGTTCACTCCTGTGTCCATTCGTCATCAAAGCATAGAAAACTGTTTATTATACTTCAGTTTGTGAATGAACAGGGAGCTGATCAGCACAGAGCACTTCTCAGCACAGGCTGCAGAGAAAGGGAGTGGGGAATCTCTTTCCTATGTCTTGAATGTGCGACATCAGGGTTGTGTGTAGACCGTAGATAATTCACAAAAGGCCCCCAACAGGGCAGTACAAAATGTTTTAAAAAATATACAATTCTGAAAAAAGGAAAAAAAAAAATTCTAAAAAATAATTTGAAAAAAATTAAGAATTCCTTCAAATGTGCTTTGCTCTCTGAAGAGCAGTCAGCGTATGGATTGGAGGGGAGGCCCTGTTAGATAAGCTGTATGGAGGCCCCGTGATTTCTAAAGCCTCGTACACATGGGACGACGATCGCACGTACGACCGTGTTGAATCGTATGTTGGCTGTTGTATGCAGCATACTGACTGCACTACACGATCGTACGTCCGGGGAAAGAACGTTTAGGTGCATGTAATTAGCATCCAGCCATTCCTGACTTCGGAGCATGCGTGTTTTGCACAATACAACTTTGTTGTACTAACTGCTCTGTACACACGATACAACGGTCGTATGAGAGCTTGTTGGTACGACCAAGTTTTCTAGTTTGCTCATACAACTCCCTTGTATGACCATCGTATGTTCAACTGTTCAAATCACGCATACGAATGATTGATATCGCATACAACGGTCGTTAGTACGACCTGTTGAATGCGATCGTTGTCCCGTGTGTACGGGGCATAACAGTAGCCCTGCTCACACTGGTTGGATGAATTCTGATTGGCTGCTCCAGGTTAATGCATTTTGCTCCATACATGGTTTATATAAATAAGCCCAATAAAATGAGTTTTAAAAATGAACGATTCTATTATATCAGTATTCGTGAAATAGCCTTATAAAGTAACAAGTGTGCTATATTGAAATAAAATGTATAAATGTGAGCTGCAATAGATGCTGGCATCTGTAAATACTAATACCCGAACACAGCTGTTACATGAGCTGTCAAGAGCCATCAAGCTACATATTTTATTACTTATCCACAGGCTACTATTATACACACACCTATACCATGTAGCCTTTAGCAAGTCTGCATGTCTTCTCTTGTTCTGGTCATTCATAAACAACATTCATTACACATCTGTCTTTCTTTTGCTCAGCTATCTGCTGAGTCTCATGACTACGTTGCAATAAGAAGAGCAGAACGTGAAATGACTTGTCATAATTATACACCAGAAAGTGAAAGCTCTATAAAACTGTGGGTTAACTTGTGAGATCGTACATGAAAAATAATTTGTGGTTTTAGCTAGATAGAAGGATAGCAAGCCAACAACTGCACACCGTTTTTCCACACAAGAGCTATACAAATGGTTTTCCATTTTTCTGTGTGTCCTACTTACTCAAGTTCTTTGCCAAGTTGAGAGTCTTTCATCTTTGATGTAGCTTCATCTGCAGCCTCTTCCATCTTGTTGAGGGTCTGCCAGAAGCTGTCCAAGGCAGATTCCCATTTTGTTTTGGGTTCATCTTTGAAAAGAGAGCGAGCCTGGGCCCCTGCGAAAAGAACATGAATGAGTATCCCAGCACAATCCTCATACTATCAGTTAACAGTGGAAAAGAACTTGTGATTAGAGAGGTATATCTGGGTTCACTAGATATCAAGAAAAATATTAACGGGTATGTAAAGCCCAAACTTTTTTTTTGTTTTAGAATGTGGAAGGATTAGCACTTTGCATTGGTTTTATTGCCTTCTGTGTCCCCACTGGGGAGATGCTAAATAATGGTCTTGGTGATGAGAAAGTGATTGCCTTCTGTGTCCCCACTGGGGAGATGCTAAATAATGGTCTTGGTGATGGGAAAGTGATGGGAAATCCAACATTTTTGAGCTTTCACAGAAACAGAAGTTGAGGGGAAATCCTTCAATTATTTAACCTGTTGTGGTGCCAACTGTCCAAGATGGTATATATTTTCACTTTGGAGAGATCTCTTCTTACTTCCTGCTGCCTCTCTGGGACAGGAAGTGAATGGACATCTCTCCAAGGATCTCAGACCTACAAACCCCACCAAACTGACAGGGGTCTTAACCATCCCCTACTCTATCCCAAAAGTAAAATCATTTTTTAAATGTTTTGGCTTTATATACACTTTAAAATCATAAATAAACACTATGATGCTTCAGCCATTATGGAACTATGAGATTTAAAATCAACAGTTTATAAATTATGTTAGACTACAGATTCAGAAAAGCCTAACTCCAGTCATAATGTTTCCTATAGTTTTTGATAGAGTGAGGGAGAGTTAAACTTTCTGATAAGCGTTCATTTCTGTCTGTGTCCCCACAGGGAAGATTTTTCCTTATGTTCTGTCCCTGTAACACATTTATAAGCACAGAGAGTGCAAGTGTCAAAAGCAGAGGAAGGCACACACAGCGGTAAAGCATTGTAAATGTGTTTTTGGTTTTGTCTGTATATCTGCCTGCATAGATTTCCCATCACTTCCCGTTCTAATAGGAAGGGAATGAAAATCTCCTGAATAGAGAAAACAGGACAGGGTCTTTAACAATTGCCCACTCTATCCAAAACATTTTTGGCCCAAGATGGGCTTTAAATACGGTCAAACTTCATAGTACTGAGTAACTGTAACCAAAGTTTATTTTCGGTTGTTGGGCCCCCGGTTTGGCAATACCCCTTTACCTTTTTTCAGTAGAGAAGGAAAGGGTCAGTGTGTACCCACACAATCATTTCCCAACATTCTCGAAAATCTCTTTGTGTATTGATTACAGCTTCAGAAGTATGGAAGCCTGTTAGACTCCTAGCGAAGAGTGACATGGCCCAATCCTTACACTATGGATTCACATTGGAAATACCGATTGGGCCCTATATCGCCATCATTAGCTACAATAGGTCATCATACAATGAATTACCTGCTAGGAGCCCAATTGTCAGGAGTAGAAAAATCGCTTTCATGGTTATTCTTTATAGTCCTATGGGAGAAAAAAAGAATTGTTAGGATAAGAGGATACTAGATGTCTGACATTGTTATGCTTTATTCTATCCATGGATGCCACCACTGAAACACTAAACTCTCTGTGGCATCTATCAGTAAAAAAAAAATGAAATTCCAAAATAAAATTTCTATGGGATGCTTCAATCAAGCTTTGCCTACCAAATTCTCCAATAGTCATTTTGGAACTTTAGCAGTTCTAGGAGACACTAGAAACCAAAGAGTGGGATTCTTAGCTCCACAACCACTGGGGAACATAAAAACATTCTTTAAAGAGAACCTGACTAAAGCTGATATTTTAGTTCTTGGTAGACCCTATCCAGATATATCACTCATCAGTTTCTTTTGTCTATAAGAAGTCTGGTTAGGAAACATGGCACCTGAAATCCCAGTTCCTTCCCTAGCTTTGGAGTCAAACTTCTGTTGCTCCACCCTGGAACATCCTATTCTTCTAATAGCATTCTCTGTAATATAAGTCATTGGAACAGCAAACATGAGACCCCCCCTATTTGACCAGGTGACCATATCTGGGAACACAACTACAGATCAATTTATCAGAGTCCCTGAAAAATATAAGAATCCGCTGGGTAGGTCAGCTTATCAATATCTAAGAAATTGATTATGATAATAATTATAATAATATATCACATTTGGATAAAATAACCCTAATTAACTGGCCACCCCCACTATATACATATATATATATATATATATATCAGCACTCTTTCCTAGGACCTGTCTTTCCATCCCAAGTGTACCTCACCTTCTCAGTAGTAGCAGTCTCTGTCCCCCCCCCTCCTTCTCTGTCTTTATATAAGCAGCAGGCTGTGAGCTGGAAGGGTTGCACTCTTGCACCTTGAAGCCAGAAGCAGACACATGATCAGTATTAGGTTGGAGGGGGCGAAGTCTACTGAGCAATTTATTCTCTCTGCAGACTTAACCCTGGGCTGTCTGGAAAGTGAAAGATTAGGAAGTGATGAAATTATTAAATGATTAATGCATCCTCAGACATTAGTGAACTTTGACCAGATCTAGGGATTTCATTCATTTTTCCACTACCTATCCATCACTTGGGACTTCAGTGTAAAGGTGTAGAGCAGACCTGGGCACTTTACAGCTTCTGTGCCTTTCATTGTCCCTGTTCAGCCTGCATGAGGTCAATCAGAAATGATAAATTAACTGTAAATAAGTGTCACAGAGCCACATAGATGGCAGTAGCTGTGCATCCACGGCTTCAGCCATGTAGGAGGAGCAATGCCACCCCTAGGGTGACTGGTGTGGATCATGAGAGGTGGGCAACAAGGATATGATGCAGGTGAGGACATGTGGCGAGGTGTTGCCAGGTCCCGCATTCCACCCCATAGGTATATATTTTAAAATTGAATGTTTTACGCTTATAATTGGGCCACTTATTGCTGGTCTTTAACATATTGCAAAACATTCACGTTTTCAGTATTGTTTTTGTGAAGGTTAAAAGTATGCTTTGTTAAAAAATCAGCCTAGGTTAAAAGCTCAGCCTATTATTTGGCCCTCCATAACAGTCCCTGTTTCTGAAGTGACCCCTTGGGAAAATTAATTGCCCACCCCTGGTGAAGAGGATGGTTCACCACACAGGTCTGCTCTCAATAAGAGGCAATTGAAGATGTGGGCATAAATATGCACATTCGGATCACCATAGCATGCATATTTAGGCTTATGAAGCAGGGAGGAGAGAGCTCAGATAAATATTTCAAGTGCCAACTTGAAAGTAATACAATTGGACAAGACAAATGCCTGCAGCATATACTTTCCTTTTCTTCCATTCCAAACTGTTTGGTTCAGCCTAAGGAAATACCTGGTGTTTCTAGGCATGGTAGAGCATGTGAATGGCTTCCAGTGACAGCACTGGGCCCAGCAGCGATTTCATGCAGGTAGTTCATAAATCTGTGTAAGCTACCTCTCTAGTGTCCTGTAGCTTGTACAGGCTTTTCTTCAAGCCTGACAGATGAATAAAGCGTTAGGGGAAGTGAAAGTAAGGTAAGTATATCTTGCTGCAATGGACAGAGCTACAGGGAACATGTTACTTTGCACTGAGACAACCTTCTTAAAATGAAAGTTGACCCAAAAAACGTTTTGACTTCTGGAAGTCCTTCATTTGAGCCTTAACAACTGACACACAGCATTCAATACCGCAATGCTTTCAATACACACAGTAGTATCAGACCAGATTACTTCTTAATGACACCCCTAATTGAAGTTCAACTCTCTACTTAAAATAATTCCCAAATTCTTACTACAGAGACACCTCTCCCTTCCTCCCTGCACCACTCAGCATAAAACTGATTGCTTCCCACCCAATTGTCAAAGTTTAATGTTAACAGAAAAACAGAAAAAACAAGCGGCGCCCCACTAAGTGCAGTAGAGGGTTAAAAACAACCAATTTATTAAAATTGCACTTACAAGAGAGAAGTGTTTTTGCAAACATGTACAGTTTCCAGGTGTCCCAGTCTGGGTGGTCCGTGTGCTGGGGGTCCCACCTTCACATGTGTCCGGTCGCTCCAGTGGGTTCCGAGGCTCCAGGCAGGTGGGCAAGAAGAAGAACCAGGCGTCACGAGCCAGTGGAAGGTTGGAGGGAGGGTAAAAACGGCTGCTCCAGGCGCGCGTTCGGAGTAATCAGTGCTCCTTCGTCAGGCTTCCCACTGGCTTGTGATGCCTGGTTCTTTTTCTCGCCCACCTGCCTGGAGCCTCAGAACCCACTGGAGCGACCGGGCACATGTGAAGGCGGGACCCCCAGCACACGGACCACCCAGACTGGGACACCTGGAAACTGTACATGTTTGCAAAAACACTTCTCTCTTGTAAGTGCAATTTTAATAAATTGGTTGTTTTTAACCCTCTACTGCACTTAGTGGGACGCCGCTTCTTTTTTCTGTTTACTGCCAACAGGGTCACTTCTGCTCCGTCAGCTGGCTGCCCCCACAGACATCTCCACATACCTGGATATCTCTCCCTGTCCCCCCCTCCCCCCTGGTGCTCAACTTCTGGATGCATGCAACCCCCCACTCCTGTTCCTGGCTCTGCAGTACCATCAGAGACTCCTGCAAGCGCTACATCTCCCTCCTATCTCAAAGTTTAATGTTAGACTTCCAACCACTAGATCAGTGGTCTCCAAACTGTGGCCAGTGAGCGAGATGCGGTCCTTTGCCAGTCTTTACTTTGTGGCACTATTCCTCTCATCAATAAGAGGGATTATTCCTCTCATTTATGCCAACAACGGGGCATAGTTCCTGATTCCATGTAGGGAGCAGTTGGCCTTTTTTAGACCATGCTGGAAGGGGACAGGCTTCTCTTCTCAGGCTGGAACTTTTTATAAAGAAGTATAACTGTAAGATTTTGCATAACATTTGATTGATGCACCTGACTTCAGATGGGTTTTACATCAGATACTGTATAGGCAATGTCCAGTATGACCTCTTTACTACATACAGTATCTCACAAAAGTAAGTACACCCCTCACATTTTTGTAAATATTTTATTATATCTTTTCATGTGACAACACTGAAGAAATTACACTTTGCTACATTGTAAAGTAGTCAGTGTACAGCTTGTAAAATAATGTAAATTTGCTGTCCCCTCAAAATAACTCAACACACAGCCATAAAAGTCTAATCCGCTGGCAACAAAAGTGAGTACACCCCTAAGTGAAAATGTCCAAATTGGACCCAATTAGCCATTTTCCCTCTCCAGAGTCATGTGACTTGTTAGTGTTACAAGGTTTCAGGTGTGAATGGGGAGCAGGTGTGTATAATTCGGTGTTATCGCTCTCACTCTCTCATACTAGTCACTGCAAATTCAACATGGCACCTCATGGCAAAGGAGGATCTGAAAAAAATATTTATTGCTCTACATAAAGATGGCCTAGGCTATAAGAAGATTGCCAAGGCCCTGAAACTGAGCTGCAGCACGGTGGCCAAAACCATGCAGTGGTTTAACTGGACAGGTTCCACTCAGAACAGCCCTCACCATGGTCGACCAAAGAGCTTGAGTGCACGTGCTCAGCGTCATATCCAGAGGTTGTTTTTGGGAAATTGATGTAAGAGTGCTGCCAGCATTGCTGCAGAGGTTGAAGGGGTGGGGGTCAGCCTGTCAGTGCTCAGACCATACACTGCACACTGCATCAAATTGGTCTGCATGGCTGTTGTCCCAGAAGGAAGCCTTCTCTAAAGATGCACAAGAAAGCCCGCAAACAGTTTGCTGAAGACAAGCAGACTAAGGACATGGATTACTGGAACCATGTCCTGTGGTCTGATGAGACCAGGATAAACTTATTTGGTTCAGATAGTGCCAAGCATGTGTGGCAGCAACCAGGTGAGGCATACAAAGACAAGTGTGTCTTGCCTACAGTCAAGCATGGTGGTGGGAGTGTCATGGTCTGGGACTGCATGAGTGCTGCTGGCACTAGGACGCTACAGTTCATTGAGGGAACCATGAATGCCAACATGTACTGTGACATATTGAAGCAGAGCATGATCCCCTCCCTTCAGGGACTGGGCCACAGGGCAGTATTCCAACATGATAAAGACCCCAAACACACCTCCAAGATGACCACTGCTTTGCTAAAGAATCTGAGGGTAAAGGTGATGGACTGGGGGGGACATGTACAAGATGGCCACCTAAGCAGTCGCACTACTGAGAGCTCTGCTGGCTGCACTGGCTTTTTATCCTTCTCCTGGGCGGAATTGATGTTGAAAGTTGGTGAACTTCACCTGGATGAAACACCGCTCCTCTAGGACATCAT
>BLSH010254978.1:52561-62610 GCA_018402905.1 Glandirana rugosa
TGTCGGTCACAATTAAAGCAACTGATAAATCAGCTGATTGAATTATAGTAAAATCAGCTGATTGAATAATGGTAAAATCAGCTGATTTTATGCTGATTTTGATTTTCTTAACTCTACTGATTTTATGTTGATTTTACCTTAAAATCAGTTTACTGATTCTGATTTTGATTTAACTTTAAACTGTAGTTTTAATTGTGACCAGACATCACGTACAAGTATGGAGTTATGGTATTTATTTTTTTATAATCTAAAAAGTGAGGTCGTAATATATTACTCAAAATTCTTTTAGTTTTAGTCGTATTTTAGTCGACTAAAATGGTAATAAGTTAGTCGACTAAAATGATATTAAGTTAGTCGACTAAATAGTCAACGAAATTAACACTGGCTGTCGCATGAAAATATATAATAAAATATTTACAAAAATGTGAGGGGTGAACTCACTTTTGTGAGATACTGTAGTTACCAAATATTAAAAATTAATTTCCAGAAAATATTTTTTGTGACTAAATTTGGGTTTAACAAGCAAATCATTGCATCAAAACATGGCAATTTATAAACCCTTTCACCCAATATTCAAACAGCTTTCACTAAAGATTCATTTAGAGTAGTTTGTGAATCTTGGGTGAAAGTTGTATTAATCTTAGTAATCTTAGTAAGAAATAGTTCATCTATACTTTCATTCTGTGTGTCAACACTTCCCCAGCTGGCAGTCACATACCCACACATATCATTGTGCAACACTGAACACTTTGTAACCTCAGCACAGCAGATAAAACTTAGCAATCAAAATTGTTCACTGTGTACAAAGTGTCATTTTCGTTTATTCTGTCTACTGTGTAAGATGTGATAGAACTTTGGGATGGGTATGGATGCAGCCAGTTAGTCCAAGCTGATGAAGACTCTTCTATTATTGGGATGTCAAAGTTTTTTGAAGATTCAACCATGAAGTTCATAATACAAGTGTTCCTGTGAAGTTTGAGCAACTCTGGATGTGTTATTTTATTAGGATTTTCATATTTTCTAGATGTCAGCACTGGCCCAGGATAACTGCTGCGATCACTGTAGTAACAGTAACAACTGTAATTATTTGCAGCATCCACATAGATTAGTCAGTTATAAGATATGCATACTTACAGTTGTAGCGCTACCCCCGCAGGAGCCGCTTGGTAGATTGGGTTCTCTCATCTCCTGCCTCAACTCCGAGAACAACCTCAGCCCTACTGACACATTAGGATAAGCAAATGAATATTGCACTGCTACTGGGAGCACACATATGGATACCCTGCACACAACTGTAGGGCTGCCCTCGTCAGGGTTGCAAGATAATGCAATACCCCTCTGGTTTGCCTGACTCTGTGAGTCCTCTGCCACCTCTGACACACTGGGTTTATTCATAGTGTTAGTTTCCCATTAAGTGAAGACACAGTAATACAGGTAATAGATTGAGGTAACTCAGGAATGTTTACTCAAATAATATGTTAGATGAAGAACTTTGACCCAACAGGGTAAAATTAGGCACATCAAATAATTTTTACAACTAGACAAAAGTCACACACCAGTAAATGATAGTCAATTATGACTCATTAGATTCAACCAACACATATATATATATATATATATATATATATAGATATATATATATATATATCTATATATATATATATATATATATAATGCATGAAAGTGGGGCACAGGAGAGCAGGGGAGTGACTCCTGCAAGTTTCAGATTTCTCTCTACTGCTCACTCACATGACACCAGCAAAGAGTAGATAAACAAGTATAACACCAGCAAACAGTAATATAGCAATATTAAAAGAGAGTTCTTTGGTTAATACAGCTGTATAATAAACTTTTGCAAAGTGATATAGGCTCACTAAGTGAGGGGAAGAATGAGGAGTAGTTGTAGTTCAGTGTTCCTTGCTTGACAGTTCAGTTGATCTTCAGCTAGCTTTTATAGATTAAATGGTATATACCAAAGACTGATATAAAGTGATTGTAAAAGCACTCCTTCTGCAGAAGAATAATGAAAGCTTCACAGTGATCACTGACTTATACCCGTGGAAGTACAAGTAGTAACAACCCAATGTAAAGTATGAATGCTTGTGTTTAGCTTCCACTCCTAAGATGAATAAATAGGCCTCTCCTAGTAGTAGATATGCTCACAGATATTAAGAATCAGGCTATCTGTGCACAGTATCTGTTAGGATAGGCTTTCACCCGCTCAAAACACAGGAACAGAGGATGTAGATGCTGTATACACCGCTGATGATGATGATTGGGATGATGATGATGATGATCTCTCTGGTCTTTGGTTCTTAGGATGAGTTCCGGCCTCCACTGCCTTTCACCGCAGCTCTCCAGGATCTGTCGCCCATGCAGGGTGTATGGATCAGGAACAGGCCCCAATTGTTGTACGGCAGGTCACTCAGGCTGCTCACTGAAGTCCTGCAGGGTATCTGGATTGATCAGTCTGTCCAGAGAGATTGCCAAAGCCTCTGCTTATATAGTCTCTCCCACAAGGCACCTCTTCTCCCAGAAAACCTCCTCTTCCCCACAGCCTGTTGGTAGATGTAGTTCTCTCCAGCTACAGCCAGGGGGCAAATACTCACAGATAAACTACAACTCCCAGAGTGCATCTCTCTCTTGTCATTATTAGAGTCACAGATAAGCAAACTGGAACACTAGGGAAAACAGCTGCATTAAACTTAGTAGCAGAAACGTCTTCTCGTTGCCGGGAGTGTGTATACCCAACTCCTGGCTACACAACTAAGGTTCAGTATCAAAAAGCAGACAACAGACTGGTTAGTGGTAAATGAACCCAATATATTGTCATGGGTTGCAGTAAATAGCAGTATGCACATAAATGAGTAAGTAAAGAATTAGGTAAATCACAGTTTACTAGACAATATGTTCTTTAGAGTTCTGTGCAGCTAAATTAGAGAAAACCTGGTAATCCACAAAATCAGCGAAATTGTGCAGTCTTCAGCCCTAGTTCTTCAGCCTGCTAGCATTGTGGCACAGTCTTTACGGTGGTGCACGTGAGTACGGTCTCATTAAAGTCTGCATATGGTAATGCTGCTAATTAATTGCCAGTCCCTATGTGCTCTGTCTTTGTTAACAGCAACAGGTTAATGGCAGCAATGTCCTCTCACCCATCCCAGCGATACAGCAACAAGGGTCCCGCTATTCAGATGTCAGCTCACTTCTGGATCCGCATGGAGCGACTCTGGTCCTCAGCACGCGGCCAATGGTTTGTGGAAGGTTGTGCACACAGGAGCATCGATGTGCACACCTTGGTCTCCTTGCAGCACAGAGCAAGTTGCTTGGTATTCAACCTGAGAAAATACAAATCTCTCTCCCCTTTTACCTGGCTTGAATTGGGAATTGTAGTCCAATAGAATATAGACTGTCAAAGTAAAGTTCCTTTCCCAAACTTCCTCTCCCTTGATTCAGTGCTTCCAACCATCAAGTCTCTTGAGCTCTTTCTGCTTGTCAGTCACCCCTGGTGGATGTAGGTGAGGTAGCGTTAACCCATTCATCTGATGTCCATTGGGATCACAGAGAGCATTGCATCACAGTTTCCTAAATTTCTCTCTGTCTTCTGGATATATTGAGTTTTCTGTTCTTGTGCCATGACTCTACCACTAGCTTTGATCCTCCTCACACACCTGGCTGGGTAGAGGATTGCTGCAAACACCTATACATGCACAAAAATAAATATCCTGCACACAACTATGAGAAGGCACCAAAAAAGAAAATGGACACCAGACTGGTTAAGTGCAAGTAGAGTGTATTGTCACTAATTAGGAGTATGAAACTATGCACTCCTGTGACCTGTTTGAGCTGACATCACTCAGCCGGTCCAAGCTCTGCAAAGATCCTGACTTTAAAGTCGAGATCCACCCAGATGCCTGATCCGGCAGCTGGCTCAGCCTCTCAGCAAGCCACTGGAAGTCTGAGTCAGTACCTCCCTCCCCTCTACAGCCCAGTGCTCCAGTGAGCACTGGAGGAGCAGAGCAGAGAGCCGACTATCTGCAAGCTGATAACGAGAACTGAGCAATTAATGGTGTTTGATCTCTGAGTTCTCTTAGAGGCGGTGAGTTACACCTGCAGCTGGGATCGGTGCTGCAGCCTTCTAGGTGAGTATGAATGTTACTTTTTTTATCCTGAAATTCTCTAAATACTTATACCACAGAAGCACATTAAGTAGAAAATAACATCAGCAATAGCAGTATCTAGTATAGTAACATATAGCAAACTTGTGTTTCTCATCAGACAGTAATTCATGAACGTCCCAAAGTGCCCTTGGTATGTAACTGGCAAGGGGTGTCCCTGACTATTGGCAAACTCTGTGACTGATCACCATGAGGCAGTCAGTACTAATTTGGCTATTTGCTCGCAATCTTCTGCTGGCTATTTGGTGGGGACCCAGTCTGTAAGGTGGTGCGCTTAATTGCCATCCTTTTAAAATGCTGCATACAGTGTTTAATGCTCCTTAGGAAAGATCAGTCTCCCTCTGTTAGCAGTGGTAATGTGAGCCCCAATCAAGCGGTCGCTCACAAGTCCTGCATACACAGCAGACTACAGTCTGGATGCTCGGAAAACGGGAAATCCTCCAACGCTATCCTCAGGCTCCCAATTGTATTAGCCACAATCTCTGCCCAAGGATGAGGCTCTTCTGCTGGCTGTACACATGAAGTTCAGATGTTTCTCCTTTAATCCCCTTGCAGCAAGTGGAAGTCCTTTTCCCCACAGCCCAGGAAATTGTTTTTTTTTTCCACTTTCTCGCCTCTCCCCTGGGGTTAGAGTCTGTCCTCCATCCACTCTCACAACAGAGTTGTTTTTACAAACTACATCTCCTATGATCTATCACAACCTTGTATTAAAAGTTGTCCCATCGGCTCCTTTGAGCAGATGTAAACAGAATGGCACTGGCTAGATCAGCACAGAAGCTCTGTGTGAGCACAAGACCAGCTGCAGCACAGTGTCTCTGTAGTTGCTTCTTCCTGGCCAGCTAAGCACCCAGCTGCATAATTATGCTAGAAAAATCATACTTACCAGACTTTAGCTTTGAATCGGCAGCACCAAACCTACTGCTGGTGCTTTTGCAGCAGGCACTGACAGTTCAAACATAAGCTGCTGCATATTGTCATGTGTTTTTTTGGGTGGTATACCGCACTTATGACAATAGAAAAAGGGGCAAGCGGCAACCTTAACCCACAACAAAGTACACTTGACACAAATGATAAAAATAGGCTGCGCTAAAAGCAAATTGAGTTAAATAATATCACATGAGGTTTGGGCACATGGAATAATAAAAGATATGCAAATATGTCTAGGTGACAGATAAAACATAAGATGTAAAACCAAAAACAGTTCTCATAACCAGATATGTTAGAGGATGTTATAGTTGAAAATATGTGAATCGTAACCAAAGCACAAAGCATATATGTTAAAACCAATGACTTGAGTTGAGCGAACCCGAACTGTAAAGTTTGGGTCCGTACCGAACTTTGGGGTGTCCGTGACCCGGACCCGAACCCGGACATTTAAAAAAAAGTTTGGGTTTGGGTATTTGATCCCGCCTGTTGTATAGCTGCTGGGCAGCCAATCAACAAGCGTTTTACTGGTTTGCCCTTAGAAGCCATCACAGCCATGCCTACTAATGGCATGGCTGTGATTGGCCAGTGCATCATGTGACCCAGCCTCTGTATAAGCTGGAGTCACATAGTGCTGCATGTCGCATGCTCTCAGGCTAGTGTAGGGAGAGGATGCTGCCGGCGCTGTGAGGGACAAGTTGCAGATATAATAACATCTCATCTTGCATTACAGAACAATCTGATTCTGGACTAGGTAGAGATTACTACTAAGAAAAAAGGGGGAGGGGAAAAAAAAACCCGGGATAGAAGGACACGGATCTCAAAATCTTTGGTCAGATAGAGATCTAAATGAGTATGGCCAACTCACTCCAATCTCGAAGTGGGATTCACCTTATTGGTGAATATTACACAACACAGGTTTGGGAGAGGACAGAGTTCTCCCTAAAGAGGTCCTTCTCCCCTTGGGGAATAAAGGGTTAACCCAGTGACATATACTCAGGCACTTATGCCAATAAATTTTATTGAAAAAAATGGATTTTTAACACCCTTGAGATAAATAGGTAGACCATTATACACATGCAAACAGTTCTTCCTTTTTAGATAGAGAGATCCATAATTAACTGTTTACTATGCTTCATTGCATACAACCACTTAATTTTGAAGTTATGAGGAGTCTATAAAAACTTAAAAACGAAACGTAATCAAACTGGATTGAATGGAACGTGGATTTACCACTATTTACCTCCAGCTGTCTCCCAAACTTAGACACCATATGGTTGATACTAAATATTTGTTGTAAAGTAAATAAATGTGTCAATACTTTATTCAGCCCCAAGAAGGGTTAATCTTTACACCCAGGCGATCCAGTTCATCTGCCTGGTAAGGGTTAAAACTAGGAGCACTGACAACGAGCTGGGCGGAACCAAGCTCATCAATCACAAAGAAATGAAGAGGTCCTTCTCCCCTTGGGGAATAAAGGGTTAACCCAGTGGCATATACTCAGGCACTTTATGCCAATAAATTTTATTGAAAAAATATAACAAACAACCACATGTAAACACTCAGTTAAAAGACAACGTTGTCTAAATATAAAACACCCCGGGGTCATGCACACAGCTTAAGGAGTACATTTGAGTCTTGGTCGCCGGGCAATGATAGACAGGCGGCTTGATAGTCCCAGTTGGGACAGACTCATGGTTTGTAGGTGGTCATCCGTTGGTATGCGGTCTCACATTGAGAGCTGGGGTGAATTCCAGAGAGGCGTGAGTCTCATTGAAGTCGCTGGTTGGGAAAGCCGGTGATTGACGGGTATCTTTGAAGTTTCAAAGTAGCTCCTGTGTCACCGGTCCTCCGTGCGATAGGCGCATATCAGGTATACACGGATCGTGGAGCACTTCTGTGACATGGATGTCTCTTGAGCAGTGAGTACACATACGGTGTAAGCATTGAATTGCTCAGGTCCAGATCAGGAGTGTCAGCATGTCTTCCGGCTGATTGACCAAGTGCAGCTGTCAGAACATCAGAGGTATCGGAGTGCTTAGAACAGCTGGTGTTCCCTCAGACGGGGGTGGGTGGGGAGGTGCAGGGGGCAGATACACCGACGCGTTTCATTCACCAGTATGTGAATTTCATCAGGGTGGGGGGGGCTCATCGCTGGACATGCTTCTTTTATAGATGAACTCTCCATTCATTTCTTTGTGATTGATGAGCTTGGTTCCGCCCAGCTCGTTGTCAGTGCTCCTAGTTTTAACCCTTACCAGGCAGATGAACTGGATCGCCTGGGTGTAAAGATTAACCCTTCTTGGGGCTGAATAAAGTATTGACACATTTATTTACTTTACAACAAATATTTAGTATCAACCATATGGTGTCTATGTTTGGGAGACAGCTGGAGGTAATTAGTGGTAAATCCACGTTCCATTCAATCCAGTTTGATTAAGTTTCGTTTTTACGTTTTTATAGACTCCTCATAACTTCAAAATTAAGAGGTTGTATGCGATGAAGCATAGTAAACAGTTAATTATGGATCTCTCTATCTAAAAAGGAAGAACTGTTTGCTTGTGTATAATGGTCTACCTATTTATCTCAAGGGTGTTAAAAATCCATTTATAGACTCCTCATAACTTCAAAATTAAGTGGTTGTATGCGACGAAGCATAGTAAACAGTTAGTTATGGATCTCTCTATCTAAAAAGGAAAAACTGTTTGCTTGTGTATAGTGGTCTACCTATTTACCTCAAGGGTTTTAAAAATCCATTTGTAGACTCCTCATAACTTCAAAATTAAGTGGTTGTATGCCACGATGCATAGTAAACAGTTCGTTACGGATCTCTCTATCTATAAAGGAAAAACTGTTTGCTTGTGTATAATGGTCTACCTATTTACCTCAAGGGTGTTAAAAATCCATTTGTAGACTCCTCATAACTTTGAAATTAAGTGGTGGTATGCGACGAAGCATAGTAAACAGTTAGTTATGGATCTCTCTATCTAAAAAGGAAAAACTGTTTTATTTGCTGTATCTTGGTTTAAGAGATAGCTAGAGATAAAGAGTGCTAAAACTGCAGTCCAACTTATTTGAATTGATCGAGTTTTATAAGTCAAATAGGACCAATATATTATTGACAGTGGTTATAGATTTTACATGTTTGTACCTATATCGGTGTTTAAAGGTATATGTGTAGCTATTAGAGAAAGAGATATATATTCATTTGCTGAATTCAGCATGTATTGTCATATATAGAACAACCGATCAGAGCAGCTCACTTTTAAATAATGATGTATCCATTGAGTTTAACTAGGTAAGTCATTATTATTCAAGATCACTTGTTATTTCAAGATCAAAATGTTGAGTGAAAGGAATAGTAACCAGTTAACTATGGATCATTTGCTGTGTTAGTTTGCTGAGTTTAGCATATATTGACAAGTATAGATTAACCAATCAAAGCAGTTTTCTTTTTGAATGATAGTACGCCTGCTGAATTTAGCTAGGCGAGTCATCGTTATACCAAATCCTATTGTTTCAAGGTCAAAGTGTCATATGGGAAGAATAGTAAACAGTTAGCTATGGATCCCTATATAGGGGACTCATTAACTCTCTAGAAAGACAGATAAATTTAGCTCTGTGTTAAGCCCCTTGGGGGCCAGACTGCCTAATTCGTATATCCATTCCTTTTCGCGTTGCAGGAGAACGCTGTCATAGTCTCCTCTTCGATTGGGTAGTTTTAGAGCGTAGAACCCTTTGAATTTTAGGCCTGACCAGTGGCCTTGATGGTGAGTTCTAAAAATGTTCGGCTAGGGGTGACTCGGCCGTTGGATTTCTCATGGTCGACAGATGTTCACGAATTCTTACTTTTAGGGCTCTTTTTGTTTTACCTATGTAAATTTTGTTGCAGGGACACGTAATCATGTATAAGACACATTCTGTTGAACAATTAATAAAATGGTTGATTTTATAAGTGTGTTTGTTGGTACTGTCTACAAATTGGTCTGTCTTGTCCACATAGCGGCAGACGTGACATCTGCCGCACGGAAACATCCCCTTGAGGGGGGGAAGAAGGCTGGTGAGCCAGTTTTTCTTCATAGGTCTCACAAACTCCGACTTCACCAGTTCATCACTTAGATTTTTTGCTGGTCTTGCAGTCATGAGGGGTCGCGGGCCCACTGCAGCTTTTATTTGAGGGGATCTGGTCAAGATGTAACAGTGTTTGATAAGTACTACTTTCACCTTCTCCCACTGGCCTCCATATGTGGTGATTATTCGTAGTGGTTCGTTTGTGTTTTTGGTCTTGCTGATATTCTTTAAGAGAGTTTTTCTTTCTATTTTGGATACTTTTTTCCGTGATCGTTTCAAGGTTGCATGAGAATAGTTTCGCGCTCTGAATCTTTTGTACAGCCCCCGGGCTTCCTGATGGTATTCTTTATCTGCAGAGCAGTTCCTCCGTATTCGTAGGAACTGTCCTGTCGTTATACCCTTTATTAGCGACTGTGGATGATGGCTGGTTGCTTCTAAGAGTGTGTTGGCTGCAGTGGGTTTACGATAGGTGTTAGTAGTAAGTTGGTTGCCTTCAATCCTTATGTTGAGGTCCAGAAAAGAAATTTGATGTTCATCTTTCACATAGGTTAATTTTATATTTCGCATATTCTGATTTAGTGCATTTATGAACTCCATTAGTGTTTCGCTCGATCCTTTCCAGATCATAAGTACATCATCAATGTACCTTAGCCAAAGGGAGACTTGGTCCCGGTACATTGATGAGTGGTAGACAATTTCTTCCTCCCATAATCCTAAGTGGAGGCACGCGTAAGCTGGGGCCCATGGGGCACCCATAGAGGTGCCTCTGATTTGTTGATAGTAAGTGCCCAGGAATACGAAACAGTTGTGGCCAAGGGCGAAATGTAGTAGATCCATTAAGAACTCGTTTTGCGTGTCTGATTCAGGGTGGTGTACATC
>BLSH010254978.1:82840-94083 GCA_018402905.1 Glandirana rugosa
TAAAGGGTTTCTGTTGGAGACCTATACTGCGACTCGTGCACGTGAGTTGAAGAAACCAGCTGGTACCACTCCGGACAAGACTCACCTTTAACAGGACAATTTGGAGACATACCAGAACCGGTGGTACGACGTCGAGTCAAAGTCCCAGAACCGTTAGAAGAATATCGGAACTGTTAGAAATACATCTCGTTGTTAAGAAAACAAAGTCTAGAAGTCTCTCAAGAAACGGTACTCCACGGTACAACTTGAAGGTCACTGGTCATACTCTCTCACTCTCGCTATTGTGGTTTAAATTGTGAATGGAGAGCAGGTGTGTTAAATTTGGTGTTATCGCTCTCACTCTCTCATACTGGTCACTGGAAGTTCAACATGGCACCTCATGGCAAAGAACTCTCTGAAGATCTGAAACAAAAGAATTGTTGCTCTACATAAAGATTGTCAAGGCTATAAGAAGATTGCCAAGACCCTGAAACTGAGCTGCAGCATGGTGGCCAAGACCATACAGAGGTTTAACAGGACAATTTCCACTCAGAACAGGCCTCACCATGGTCGACCAAAGAAGTTGAGTGCACGTGCTCAGCGTCATATCCAGAGGTTGTCTTTGGGAAATAGATATATGAGTGCTGCCAGCATTGCTGCAGAAGTTGAAGGGGTGGGGGGGGTCAGCCTGTCAGTGCTCAGACCATACGCCACACCTGTCATCCCAAAAGGAAGCCTCTTCTAAAGATGATGCACAAGAAAGCCCACAAACAGTCTGCTGAAGACAAGCAAACTAAGGACATGGATTACTGGAACCAGGTCCCGAGGTCTAATGAGACCAAGATAAACTTATTTGGTTCAGATGGTGTTAAGCGTGTGTGGTGGCAACCAGGTGAGGAGTACAAAGACAAGTGTCTTGCCTACAGTCAAGCATGGTGGTGGAAGTGTCATGGTCTGGGGCTGCATGAGTGCCATTGGCACTGGGGAGCTACAGTTCATTGAGGAAACCCTGAATACCAACATGTACTGTGACATACTGAAGCAGAGCATGATCCCCTCCCTTCAGAGACTGGGTGCAGGGCAGTATTTCAACATGATAACAACCCCAAAAACACCACCAAGACTACCACTGCTTTGCTAAAGAAGCTGATGGTAAAAGTGATGGACTGGCCAAGCATGTCTCCAGACCTAAACCCTATTGAGCATCTGTGGGGCATCCTCAAACGGAAGGTGGAGGAGCGCAAGGTCTCTAACATCCACCAGCTCCGTGATGTCGTCATGGAGGAGTGGAAGAGGACTCCAGTGGCAACCTGTTAAGCTCTGGTGAACTCCATGCCTAAGAAGGTTAAGGCAGTGTTGGAAAATAATGGTTGCCACACAAAATATTGACACTTTGGGCCAATTTGGACATTTTCAATTAGGGGTGTATTCACTTTTGTTGTTTAAATATACACTGTTATACAAGATGTACACTCACTACTTTACATTGTAGCGAAGTGTCATTTCTTAAGTGTTGTCACATGAAAAGATATAATAAAATATTTACAAAAATGTGAGGGGTGTACTTACTTTTGTGAGATACTGTAAGTCCCATACTGTGTTTGGTTTATATCCTTATACTCTGTTGTTGTGTGGTCGTCTGAGGCACAGGCTGCTTTTGGAAAGTTATAGACTCTTTTCACTTCTGCACCAGTATTAGTACATCCCAATCCTGAATTACATTTATAGTGGAAGTGGATGCCTCTGACTCTGCCGTGGGAGCTATCCTCTCTCAACGACGTGGTGAAAAGATGCAGCTTCATTCTTGCGCTTACTTCTCTCGTTTAATGTCTTCAGCCAAAAGAAATTATGACATTAGGAATAAGGAATTACTGGCAATTAAGGAAACATTTTCTGAATGGAGGCATTTGCTGGAAGCATCCTGTGACTGTTCTCACTGATCATAAAAATCCAGAATTTATTTGTTCTGCCAAGAGATTGTCTTCTAGTCATTGCTCTTTTCCAGGATTAATTATATTATCTTGTATCAACTTGGGTCAAGGAATGGTAAGGCTGATGCCTTATCACAAATGTTGTCTGGGCCTCCCCAGGAAAAAAACTGCCTCAAAAGAACTTTCTAGGGGCCACAAGTTCCAAAGCATTCTTGAGTCTTCTTAATCACTTGCTGACTGCCGACCGACGGCGACAAAGTGGCTGGATATCGCAAACCGGCATCATATGACGGCGGCTGTGAGATCCTGCACTGTGAGCGCGCGTGCGCCACTTGAGGTGTGTTCACGCGCTCACCATGGTCCGGGGGGGCCAGGGAGCGGGTAAGGCGGATTCAATTGCCGCCGGCTGCCCGCCATGCCCCCCCGCAGTGAAAGAACGGAGGTCCGTGTATGTAAACACAAATCTCCATTCTCATAGAGGGGAAAGGGCTGTGATCACAGGCTTCCTGTATATGGAAGCCGTGATCACTCCCCTCCCCCTGCCAGCCCAGCCCACATACAGTTAGAACACACTGAGGGAACATGGTTAACCCTTAGAGTGCCCCCTCCAGGTTAACCCCTTCACTGCCAATGGCATTTACACTGTAATCAGTGCATTTTTATAGCACTGATCGCTGTATAAATGCCAATGGTCCCAAAAAAGTGTCAAAATGGTCCGGCATGTCCGCTGCAATATCGCAGTACCGCTAAAAATCGCAGATCGCCGCCATTACTAGTAAAAAATAAGGAAAAAAATAAAAACCCCATAAATTAATTCTCATCACCCGTAAACGCAGCGAATTTTCCGCAAACCCATCAATAAACGCAGATTGCGATTTTTCTTACCAAAAATATGAGAAAGAATATAAATTGGCCAAAACCGATGAAAAAAAATGTTTTTTTTTTTGGATTTGTATTTTAGCAAAAAGTAAGAAATTTGGGTTTTTTTGCAAAATCGTCGCTCTTCTACTGTTTATAGCGGTGATCAGATATGACGCAAAGGGGATCAAATGCCACCAAAAGAAAGCTCTATTTGTGGGAAAAAAGGACACACATTTTGTTTGGGTACAATGTCGCACGACCATGCAATTGTCAGTTAAAGCGACGCAGTGCCGAATCGCAAAAAGTGCTCTGGTCCTAAAGTGTGAAATCCTTCCGGGGCTGAAGTGGTTAAGGAAGGGTGTGAGAATGACCCACTCTTCAATAATCCTCCTATGGACATCAACCTTGAGTACATAAATGGCTTTTGGACTTAAGCACATCGATTCTATGTACCTGAAGTTGCTCAGGTAGAATTCCTCAAGTTGGTTCATGACTCTAAACTTGCTAGACGTTTTGGAGTTTCTAAGACAGAGGAACTTTTATCATGTTCCTTTTGGTGGCCTGGGTACAAGAAAGATGTCAAAGGATATATAGCCTCGTGCCTGATTTGTGCACGCAATAAGACACCCCAAGCTTCTCCTTTGGGGTTGCTCCAGCCACTCCCTGTCCCACGGAGACCATGGGGATAAATTTCTATGGATTTTGTGGTCAATTTACTTTAATTTAATAAAGAAATTACCACTATCTTGGTTATCGACCGCCTCACAAAGATGGCTCACTTTATACCTGTCAAGGGTGTACCCTCTGCAGAACAATGTGCAAAGGTGATGATTCGAGAAGTCTTTAGACTACATGGAATTCCAGAAGATGTAGTTACGGACAGAGGAGTACTGTTCACCACAAAATTTTGGAAAAGCTTTTGCTCAGCTTTAGGAATAACAGTTAATATGTCTTCTGCTTTTCATACTCAGTCTAATGGTCAGATCAAGAGGACCAATCATACGTTAGAGCAGTACCTTCGATGTTTTGCTAGTTATCTTCAGGATGACTGGGTGAACTTCCTACAGCGGAGTTTACTTATAACAATTCTAAACATAGCTCCACCCCTCAGACCCCTATTTTCCTAAATACCGGCCATCATCCAGCTTTTAACCCTGATCTCCCTATCTCAACTCCAATTCCTGCTGTTACCAACAGATTAACTACTTTACAGGAGATTCAGGATAAATTGATCGCGACTTTGAGGAAAGCTCAGGAAAGTTACAAGAAGGCTGAAGATCACTTCCTACCTTACATGTGGGTGACAAAGTTTGGTTATCTACCAAAAATTTGAAGGTTTGTGTTCCATCTGCAAAGTTGGGACAAATGTTTGTGGGACCTCTCAAGATCTCGGCTCAGATCAACCCAGTAGCCTTTCGCCTAAAACTTCCCGACGGTATGAAGATTCACCCTGTGTTTCACATATCGATACTCAAACCATTTCATGAAAATTCTTTTACTGGAGGAATTATTCCACCCCCTCCACCTGTTGAGGTACAGGGTGAAGAAGAATTTGTGGTGGAGACAATTCTTGATTCCAGGATCTTTAGGAACAAATTACAATATCTGGTTCAATGGGAAGGATATGGGCCAGAAAAAAATTCTTGGGAGCCTGAGGAGAATGTTCATGTGCCTAGATTAACAAGAGAATTCCATCAGAGGTTCCCTCACAAACAAGGCCCTAAGACATCCAGGGGACAACCTGGGAGGAGGGGATTACTGTCAGAACCTGGACTTAAACCTGGGACCTTGGCTGCGCCTGGTAATGAAACTTGTCATTGAGCTATCTGAGATGCTGGACAGCGCCTTGTCAGACCCTTTGGACAACTCTGCCTTGTGCCTTGATTTCTGTTGAACCTTGAACTCTTTTGTCCCTCCCACAAACATCCTGATTTAAGCCATGTCTCAGCACAATATTCTGGCAAACAGGAAGTGCAATCTCCAGCCAGTATCTCGAGTCTATCTACTCTGCTGCCGTCCATATTTGCTACCACTCGTTATTGACCCTTGGCTTGTTCCTCAACTATGCTTCTGCCTGATCCCAACCTGCAACTACTCGTTACCAACCTTTTGGCTTGTTTACTGACCACGCTTCTGTTTGATCCATTCCTGCTTATCCGCTACTGGACCCCTGCTTGCTCATCTCCTGGTGGGGCGACCCTGAGGACTGTGACCTTGTACTAACATGCAGCAAAATCTATCTCCACCTTCAGGAGCTCTGGTGAACACTGGTTAGTACTTCAGGACTTACTTAGTTAGACTCCACACCTCAGGTGAGCCTGCGTCATCTGCCAGGGTGACTGCCTGTGTACCTAACCTGCTGGTTGGTGGTAGTCCTGCAACTGCTATAGCAACTGGTCTTCGAGCCTGACCCCCTGATCGTGACAGATATCTTCCTGACTTCTAATATTTTTATTTTATGTGTCAAAACCCTGAGCTTATTCAAAGTTCAATTGAAGCTTCTACGTTTACATTTTGACAATGACGAGGCAAACACCCATTGAAGCCTAGAAATCCCCTACCCTCTCAATAGCTGATTTCAAGGCAAGAGTCACACAGACCATGCTACAGCAGAAAATAGAAGCTAGCATTGCTGATACCATGGAGAAGCATACGGCCTACACAAATCCACAGCCTTAAAAGGTATCTTACACAGATCCATAGCTCTACCCAAGACTGGCCTCTCCTGCACATGGACAACCTGGGTGCAAGCCATCACAGTCCATCTCCACTCTTCGTTGAAAAAAAGGAAAAAAACGGCCAAACTCCAATTAGCTCATCTTACAGTATTTTTAATAATTAGTGCTTTAACTGCATACAATAATGTCTCCAACCCAAAAAAACAGCCTTCGTTGAACCACTCCTGGCTTATTTACAAGGATTGGGGAAGTCTTCTGTCCTTGTAAACAAGCCAGGAGTGGTGAAACGCATCAAGGAAGGCTGGATTTGGTTTGGAGACATTATTGTATGCAGTCAATGAACTAATTTTTGAAAATAGTGCAAGAAGAGCTAATTGGAGTGCAACATTTTTTTTCATATTCTTAAAGGTATCCTGTCACATAATGAAAACTAGCATATAAAAATAAAGTGGCGCTAAGTGGAAATGTGTTGTTATAAAGGTCTAGTAAAGGTCTGTACATGTAACGCAGATGTACCGTGAGGTAGGCTATATTGTATAAGTGAATCAAGAAGGGAACCAATGTAGGTAAAAGAAATATATAAAATATAAATACAAGTGAGAAAAACAGTGCAAATATGCAGTCCGTATGTACTGAGGCTGAACTCAGCGTAGTAGGACGCCCTGCAATAAACCAATAAAGTGCAATACAATACAGTGCAGATGTGGAGAAGACAAATTCTAGTCCATGTAAACTGAGGCTGTCCTCAGTGAAGTGAAGCGTTCAACTGGAACCACCACGGGTGATCAGAATGCTTGCAAAATGATGACCACTGGGGACCAAAGTAACTTATGAGATGTTCTCTACAGGAATCCACAGGTGGTAAAAATGAAGGCTTACCAGATGTTGTATATATTCAAGCCTGAACATATAAATTGAAGATGTGGGAATGCGTCCTTCTCTGGTACGGGTACGTCACACACTCCTGGGGGGTCCTTAGGTCCTTCCGAATTAGAGGAATGGCACCTGGTGTCCACTGGTGTACTCGACCGGTCACTCCGTCCTCTTCAAATAGGCACTCCAGGTGGATGGACTCCAAAATATCATATGAATAAATGGAAAACACTCTCAGTGGTGTGAATACCCTCGGTCATGGGGTGTATTTATTTAGTGATATGACAAGTGCAAAAAGTCCATAACAAGAAATGAAAACCACAAGCTTGTAGGTATCTAAAAGAGGGTAACGCAGCAAATTGGGGTCAGCAGTGCCTGGCGCGCTTCGTCTTATTAGACTTCGTCAAGGGGCTGCTGACCCCCCAAAAGGCTGCGCTTAAATGACAATCACCAATAATGCGGCGGATACGCCTTCCTGGTCGGGGCGGGCCGGCGTGTGTTCCAACCGCATGCTTCCGGTCCGGAACAGTGTGTCAATACTGTAGAGGGCTTTAGTAGATAGAATACCGAATCACCATAATTATGCGGGGGGTGGAAATGAATCAAAAACAGTTGTGAAACAGCACGCTCGTCAGCGTGTGCGTTCCACTGATGTCACTTCCGTCGGAAGCAGCCCGGCGGAAGTCACTATACCGGATATACATCGACCGGAAGTGACGTTGTCCCCAAATGTTTGCGTTCCAGCAAGCGGAACGCAGAAGTCCCGATGCGCCAGAAGGCAACCAATACAAAATCATCTGGGACAGCGTGGGCTCACAATCACATTGCAGGCAAGGGGAGCTCCACCATAATTCCGAACATCACGAAGTATTTGTGCAAACACTGCATAAAGAAGTGTCAATAAAGCCATACAAGGGTATACATATAAAATACATATATAAATAAATAAGAACGTGGCTGTATGTCTGCCGACCAGATAAAAAGGCCATAGGTCACTACATGATGGGCTTATAATAACAGCACATAGTAACCTAAAAAAAGTGTACAGGTACATGAAAACAGGTAAGAACACCATTCCTATTGTGCATGGGATAAATATTAAACAGCCTACACATATGACTGGTTGTAAAAGGTGCGTTGAGCACGAGAACAGTGACATGTGCAAAGTAAATATCACAATTGGTGAAGTAAAAAATAAATATAAATAATTGATGTAATTAAGAGGGAAGGAGAAGACAACTGGGGATAAATAAGAGAATAAAAAAGATAAAAAGATCCACCTAAGGATCATGCCTATGGATAACAGAGGTGTTGGGATACCAATAAAAATGAACATGCATAAGTATGTAAAAATGTGTAGCCAAAGGTTAAGAAACCGAACCTTCAAAACGGGAGATGGGTGTATGGATGTGTCAGGGAATGTTCTGAATGGATCAGGGTGTCTCAAGACCTCTCATTGTTATAAATTTGGACACGGTAAGGAGTTGGTGGGGGCAGCAGGTAGAACTTAACCGGAACCATAAAAAGAGGGGGTCGGGGTCAGGCTTTGTTGATAAATGAGTTTATGTCCCAATCAATATTGAGGCCATAAGGATAGAAATTCCTCAGTTTATAGATCCAGAAGACCTCCTGTTGTGATACGCCCCTGGTGCTGTCACCACCCCTCCAAGGGGGGACATACCTATCTATGACTGAGAAAGTAGTGCCCTCAGGGTTCCTATCATGATGCTTCAAATAGTGCTTTGGCACACTATGGTTAGTTTTGCCCTTAATGATGTTTGTAACGTGTTCATTTACCCGTATAGAAAAAGATCTAATCGTTCTGCCCACATACTGTTTGCCACACGGGCACGTAAGTAGATATACTACATTTCTTGTTTCGCAGGTGCAGAAACACTTGATCGGATATGTAGACGAGTTGACAGTGGAAGAGAATTCCAGAATTTTCCTGTTCTTATTCTTATTGAACTTGCAAACTCGACATCTCCGACAAGGAAAAAAACCCTTGAGGTCATGAAAAAAACTTATTTTTTTGGGGGTTCCACCACATTGGGAGCGATCCTGTGTCGAAGGAGTGGTGCTCCTCTGTATATAACCTTTGCCCTGGGGGGTAGTACCGATCCCAAAACTCTGTCGCTCTGGAGAACTCCCCAGTGTTTTTTAAAAATCTGGTGGATCTGTCTATGTTGGAGCGAGAAGGATGTAAAGAAGGACCACTTAAAGTGGTTATCTTCCGTAGATTGACTCTTAGGTTTAGTTGTCAGTAGTGCTGACCTGTTGGTCACTAGGGCTCTGTCGAATTCCTCCCTAATATGATCCTCTTTGTAGCCTCTGTCAAGAAAACGTTCTTCCAAAGTCTTGGCTTGTTTGACGAAGTCCTTGACATCAGTACAATTGCATCTCAATCTTAAGAATTGGCTGCGAGGGACCGATTTTAGCCAAGATTGGTGATGGCAACTATCTTTTGGTATGAAGCTGTTCCGGTCCGTGGGTTTAAAATGAGTCATAGTGCTGATCTTGCCTTCCTTTATCTGAATCACTAGGTCTAGAAAGTGGACTTCCGACGTACTGCACTCATAAGATAAAGAGATACCTCTGTCGTTGGAATTTAAGATTCCGAAGAAGCTGTCCAGTTCTTGTTCAGTGCCTTCCCAGAGGAGGAGGACATCATCAATATACCGGGCCCATAACCTTAAGCCCATAAAACTGTTGTTTCTTCTGAAACCAGTACTTTCTTGAAGGTCTGTCTTCTGGTCCCCAAAAGTCTTTTGTGCTTCTTCCCACAAACTCCTCCTTCACTACTGTACACAGTAATAGCAAGAGTGTGTGCACAACCTATTAGTTCTAATGGCCCCAATAATGAAAACATAAAATAAAGGATAAATATTGTGAAGTAAAAACACACACAATATATAGGTGCAGACAATATCAGTAATAGATCAATAACCAATGGAAATTAGACTGATAATAAAAGTCCATAAGTCCATAGTTACTTAGGGCAGCCACCAGCCGAAACCAAGCTCCAAGTATGGAAACACAAGGAGAGAGGCGCCTCTAAGTGCAATAGTAAAAACACTCTTTAATATACATGTAGATAAAACACTCACAAAAGTAGAATGATAGCAGGCACATCATATGGGAAGTCTCCAATAGGTATGATCTTGTCACTCCCGTCATTTGGTACTGGGCAGCTGTCAGCAAAGACCGCATGTGATACAGACCGCTCCGAGTGGTGGAAAAGCCGGCTGGACTAAAGACTCAGAGCGATTCTTTATCAGCAATGGAGAGCCAGCACAGGGGGATGACGTCAAAGACATGCGACACGTTTCCTGGCAGCTAAGATGTCTTGATAGCCGCGCCCCTTCTTCAAGCAAACATTACAACTGGAGACTGTAACTTATAAACGGCTGGGGGGCGGGGTCAGAGCAACAAGAACTAGATATTAAAAAGGCACTAATACACGTGAGTGTATCAATGGACAAACCATAAAGCATATACTTAACTTAGCTATATAAAATCTATATACATATAATATGTATTGGTATCTGTGTAATAAGAATACGGAGCAAACAAGGCAGACAAAGTGAAAAAGATGATGGGGAATTGAGGAGAGAAACAAGTGGGAGTGGGAAGAAAAAAAGAACAAAATGAAAGGAAGACCATTTGGTCACCCCGGACCGGAACCTGGATAATACATTATATACAGTCAGGTCCATAAATATTGGGACATCGACACAATTCTAATCTTTTTGGCTCTATACACTATCACAATGGATTTGAAATGAAATGAACAAGATGTGCTTTAACTGCAGACTTTCAGCTTTAATTTGTGGGTATTTACATTCAAATCAGGTGAACGGTGTAGGAATTACAACAGTTTGTATATGTGCCTCCTACTTTTTAAGGGACCAAAAGTAATGGGACAATTGGCTGCTCAGCTGGTCCATGGCCAGGTGTGTGCTAGTCCCTCATTATCCCATTTACAAGGAGCAGATAAAAGGTCCAGAGTTCATTTCAAGTGTGCTATTTGCATTTGGAATCTGTTGCTGTCAACTCTCAATATGAGATCCAAAGAGCTGTCACTATCAGTGAAGCAAGCCATCATTAGGCTGAAAAAACAAAACAAACCCATCAGAGAGATAGCAAAAACATTAGGTGTGGCCAAATCAACTGTTTGGAACATCCTTAAAAAGAAATAACGCACCGGTGAGCTCAGCAACACCAAAATACCTGGAAGACCACGGAAAACAACTATGGTGGATAAACGAAGATTTCTTTCCCTGGTAAAGAAAACACCCTTCACAACACTTGGTCAGATCAAGAACACTCTCCAGGATGTAGATGTATGTGTGTCAAAGTCAACAATCAAGAGAAGGTTTCACCAGAGTGAATACAGAGGGTTCACCACAAGATGTAAACCATTGGTGAGCCTCAAAAACAGGAAGGCCAGATTAGAGTTTTCCAAACAACATCTAAAAAAGCCTTCACAGCTCTGGAAAACATCCTATGGACAGATGAGACCAAGATCAACTTGTACCAGAGTGATGGGAAGAGAAGAGTATGGAGAAGGAAAGGAACTGCTCATGATCCAAAGCATACCACTTCATCAGTGAAGCATGGTGGTGGTAGTGTCATGGCGTGGGCATGTATGGCTGCCAATGGAACTGGTTCTCTTGTATTTATTGATGATGTGACTGCTGACAAAAGCAGCAGTATAAATTCTGAAGTGTTTCGGGCAATATTATCTGCTCATATTCAGCCAAATGCTTCAGAATTCATTGGACGGCGCTTCACAGTGCAGATTGCTAATGACCCGAAGCATACTGCGAAAGCAACCAAAGAGTTTTTTACCAGAAAGAAGTGGAAAGTTATGCAATGGCCAAGTCAATCACCTGACCTGAATCTTATTGAGCATGCATTT
>BLSH010254978.1:94093-105713 GCA_018402905.1 Glandirana rugosa
TTTGAGAAACCAACGAAAGCGTCATACGAAGCCCAGTAATCGTTAGACGTGACACTTCGCGGCAGGTTACTTAAGACTTCGTAAACCGACTTATACTCGTCTATTATAACGGGCTTTGTGAAGTCTTAAATATGACGACGAAAATCAGTGAAGCATGGTGGTGGTAGTGTCATGGCGTGGGCATGTATGGCTGCCAATGGAACTGGTTCTCTTGTATTTATTGATGATGTGACTGCTGACAAAAGCAGCAGTATAAATTCTGAAGTGTTTCGGGCAATATTATCTGCTCATATTCAGCCAAATGCTTCAGAATTCATTGGACGGCGCTTCACAGTGCAGATTGCTAATGACCCGAAGCATACTGCGAAAGCAACCAAAGAGTTTTTTACCAGAAAGAAGTGGAAAGTTATGCAATGGCCAAGTCAATCACCTGACCTGAATCTTATTGAGCATGCATTTCACTTGCTGAAGACAAAACTGAAGGGAAAATGCCCCAAGAATAAGCAGGAACTGAAGACAGCTGCAGTAGAGGCCTGGCAGAGCATCACCAGGGATGAAACCCAGCGTCTGGTGATGTCTATGCGTTCCAGACTTCAGGGTGTAATTGACTGCAAAGGATTTGCAACCAAGTATTAAAAAGTGAAAGTTTGATTTATGATTGTTAATCTGTCCCATTACTTTTGGTCCCTTAAAAAATGGGAGGCACATATACAAACTGTTGTAATTCCTACACCGTTCACCTGATTTGGATGTATATACCCTCAAATTAAAGATGAAAGTCTGCAGTTAAAGCACATCTTGTTTGTTTCATTTCAAATCCATTGTGGTGGTGTATAGAGCCAAAAAGATTAGAATTGTGTCAATGTTCCAATATTTATGGACCTGACTGTATACTATTCTACCTCCTACAGCGAGCGAGGCCTCCAGATCCCGGGCCTCCCAGCAATCCGCAGGCATGGCGCGGAAGCAAGCAGATGGGACTCCTAAACAAAAGCTGCAGGCTGACCAGGATACATTACTGAACCTTATACAGCAAGTCCCGAAGATATCGGGCCTGCAACACGTTGCCTCCGACATCAAAGGAGCTCTCAACGATGCTGTTATCGAGCTCAAAGATGAGCTGCGGGGAGTCTCTGACCACCTGGAGGAGGTGGAACAAACATCGGGCCGACATGATGCGGACATAGGTGTACTCCAGCAACACGCAGCACGGTATCAATTCCACATGATAGAATTACAAAGGAGACTGAAAGACCTCGATAACCGCGGCCGAAGGAAGAACCTGAGAGTCAGAGTCATCCCGGAGACTGTGGAACACGACCAAATCCCCCTGGCCCTACAATCGGTCTTCAATAATCTCACAGAGCGATCTCAAGAAGCCCCAGTTGATTTTGAAAGAGCTCACAGAGCTCTTAGGCCGAGAGGGAGAGAGGGGGACCAGCCAAGAGACCTAATCTGCTGTTTCACAGATTACAAACTAAAGGAGGAAGTAGCGATAAGAGCCAGAGATCAAGAAGAGATTAGCTTCATTGGGGCTGAGGTGAAAATCTTTCAAGACCTCTCACAGATTACCTTAAACCATCAGAGGGCGCTGCGCCCTATCCTAGCGGCTCTGAGGAAGCGCCATATAATTTACAAGTGGCGATTCCCATTTGGCCGCTGTGTTACTCTCCAGGGTCGCTCTTTTACTTTGCACACCCCAACAGACCTCCCTCAATTCTTCAAGTTCACCGGTCTCCCAGAGATTCCAGTGCCAGAATGGTACCAGGAATTTGTAATACCGGAAGCCTGGAAAGACCACCTTCCCCCTGCAACGGATCAGCACACTCCAAGGAGACGCCAAAATGCCACACCATACAGGAGGGGAAGGAGAGAGCAAAATGGTGCTGCAGCGCCAGCTAATCCTGTGGAGCCAGATGTAGAGTAATAGACCGTGCATTGCTTCAAGGAATCACTGGAGCACGACATGCACATCCAACAAATCTAAGTGACTTTCTCCACATTCATTTGTTTTTTGGTTGATGTTTCCTCTGTTCTTTTTTTTCCTTTCTTTTCTTATGGGCCCCTCTTTTTGACATTCATTTTGGCCGATTTTGTTCATATTGCACTTAGAACACAGCCTATAAGTGACTCGAACAGATCTGATCTATGCAGAAAATATCACTTTATACATGCTTGTGCCTACTTGTGATCATCTTTTTCCTGACTTATGCACGCTAACCCAGGGGTATGGTCGCTGAGGCATTGCTGAGCACACTTTTAAGCATACCCTCTCTGTGCCTACAGAGACACACAATAAAGGTCACTGAAACTTTTGCAACCTAGACATTGGCCTGGTATTGCCCCTCAGTGGATAAGCCTCACCAGCAATAGAGGAGAAACGCATACTTGCATCTTGGTGTTACATCTTCTACCAGATCCAAGGGATTAACTCTGCCCAATATGACGTGGGGTAGCCTATGGGAATTCTCAATTCTGCTTGAACTTAAGCAAAGCTGTGTTTTCTCTTCTCTACATACAGTGACGAACGGGTTGGGGGTTGAGCCTTTAGGCTCTTTTTATGGAAGATACCTGCTCAAAACGGAACACAAACTTTTTGCCACACAGAATGTGCCTTAGGTTGGCGAGTGCGATTTATGATTCGGAGACGCAACTTTAGATCCTTCAACTGAACTAAATGAACCCGGTCCTACCGGAACCATTAACGGCCCCCCGGATCAACCTTTCACTTATGGGCCCTAGGATATGCCTTCTAGAAGGCTTCTTCTGACCCCCATGCTGCTCGATGAACTGGCCCCCTGAGCCTGGGCTCCTATTTCATTGGTCACTGAGGCCAATCTTTTTCAGATAGGGTGCCGCTTGCGTGGGGGGGTGTTGTCTGGAGGGAGGGGACACTCTGCTTTAGTTACTTGGATGCACTTGGTATCCAATTCCAGCTTAACCCCCATGCCAATCATGGCCCATAGTCAGCATTCTGCTACACAGATTAGGTATCACAAGGATGCTTGACATGTAACTCTAAGTCCCACTAGAACCTCTGGGAAATTTTTTTAGGAGGAGTGTCTCCCTCCCCCTCTGTTGGCCCCCATTCCCGTGTGTTACTGGTCGACTGGTACAGTTTGGATCTCTCTTGTGTTACACCATATTAATATCGCACGCGGAGGGCCTGGGAGTCTTTGGAGGACTGGATACCTTACCCCTCTGCTGCAGAATAGTTGCTCTTGCCAAGCTCAATAGAAAGTTTTATAGTTATTATTATGTTTGTTTTATCCACCGAGGGCTGGTGGAGGAGACAGGAGTACGCTGCTTATACTGCGGCTGCTATACAGCGGAAACGATCCGCCTAGGGGTAGGCCTAAACCTCAAACTATTTTACAGTTCTTTATTAATTAGTAATGCTGTCCCTACCTCCACTAGAGATACAGATGCTCACCAGACGTATGAAATAAGGACATCATTCTTGAGGCAGATGTGTGCCCACCTCCGCTGGCCTTCGGTTTTCTTACTAGTTAAAGGAGTTTTGGGCAGAACCTGCTGTGAAATGGTTAAAAAGTTTTTTCTTTTCCTTTCTCTTTTCTTTCCCATACCGTGACTGCTGATGAGCTGACTCTCCAGGGTGTCTCCCCTGCTGGAGAGCCGCCTCTCTTCTCCCCCATACCTAGCCACCTTCCCCCCCCTTCAGCCCGGATCCATCGGACTGTCCCGTAAGAGGATTCGCAATCATAGCGAGTCGGGAACTTGATCCCCGTGACCCACTATACCCTCTTAGACAACTTACGGATGTAATCCCCCTTACTCCGTAACTTCCTCTACTCCCACGGCCCCCCAACCCCATTCGAACCCGACCTAAGCCCTAAACGACCTCACTTACAACCCCTCCCCCTCTTTTTTCTTGCCGACCTCATTGGATCTAACTAAGTCAACAACGGAATATCCGCACCACAAAATGCCTGATTTTCCACCCTAAAAGTGCTCTCGATAAGCGTTAGGGACTGAATTTGTTCAGGAAACACATTGTAAAGGCCCTAAAATTCCTAAGTTCACTGACAAAAACTTCCCGGTGCTATACCACGCATTCTCAACTAATGGCAAGTCGAAGGGAGTTGCAATTCTGCTGGCTCACAATCTTCCCTTTACCCTTAAAGCTCAACTAGCAGATCCAGAGGGTAGATACCTCTTTATTAAAGGAACGCTCTTCATGAAGCCAGTAATGTTTGCCAATGTGTACGCTCCTAATTGCCACCAGGTTTCCTTCATCAGGAACACATTTGATTGCCTGATACCGTTTCAGGAGGGTCTGGTGGTACTCGGGGGCGACATGAATGTCCCCCTCCAACCAAATCTGGATTCATCCACAGGCTCATCTTCTATTCCATATCGTGCCCTGAGACAAATCAAACTCTAACTAAACTCCTTAGCCCTACATGACACTTGAAGGACTTTACACCCAGACTCCAAAGATTTCACCTATTTCTCTCCCTCACATCAAAAATACTCTAGGTTAGACTACCTATTCCCTACCCAAAGGGACTTACATTACTTATACAAAGCCACTATAGAACCTATGTACATCTCCGACCACCATCCCATTTCAATCATTTTGAAATTCCCACAAATAGAAAAGAGAGATAAGACCTGGAAACTCAACTCGTTTTTTGCTCTCAGACCCTGTCCACAGATCCCAAATACAGACCGAGCTGACAGATTATTTTAAGCATAACTCAACCCCAGAAGTTTCGGAGATGAACATCTGGCTTGCCCACAAATGCATAGTATGCGGGACATGTATAGCCCTTTCGTCCCGGCTCAAAAAAGAAAAACAAGCAAAGATTAAAGAAATGACTGACCGTATCCAGTCACTTGAAATGGCACATAAACACTCAATAGCGACCTCGACATTTGATACCTTGGTTCAGGCTAGAAAATATCTATTAGAGGAACTAGGGAAGCAGGTCAAAAAGAGATTCATGCTGGCATCTAAGTTGTTTTATGAACAAGCAAATAAAAATGGTAAACTGTTGCCCAGACTCCTCCAGGGCAGGAGAATGCAGGCGAATATCACCCTACTAAAAAACAGGGCAAAAAGTATTCCAATCCAAACAAATTGCCAAAGTATTTGTCGACTATTACTCTAAACTATACAACATCCCCCATCAACACTGTCACAAACCATCCAGGAGTATCCGGCCAAGTCAAATATGCCCTAAATTATCAGCATAAAGCGTCCAGGCCATGGAAACACCCTTGACAACTCAAGAATTTCTCCAGGCTATCCAGAACATGAAACCAGGCAAAAGCCCAGGCCCAGACGGACTACCCAACCTATATTATAAAACCTTCCCTGACTCCCTTGCTACCCACTTTGTTAAAGCATTTAATTCCCTGGTGAATAGCCCCTCCCCTTTCAGGGACCTATTAGAAGCCCAAATCACTGTACTTCCCAAGCAGAGTAAAGATCACATACAACCAGGAAATTATCGTCCTATATCGCTCTTGAACATGGACGTCAAAATATTTGCAAAAATCCCAAATCTGATATCCCGTGACCAAGTGGGTTTTGTCCCAGGCCGGGAAGAACGCGATAATAACATTAAAGCAATTAACATCAATTACTGCTTGAGGAAAACAAAAACAGAAGGATTTTTCTTGTCCACAGATGCGGAGAAGGCTTTCGACAGAGTGGCATGGGACTTCATGACAGAGGTTCTTAGGAGTATAGGGCTGGGAGAATTTATGCTGGCCAGCATTATGAGCCTCTACTCCAACCCCCGGGCCAGAGTTGGCGTTAATGGTCTCCTGTCGGACGCCTTCCCCATCCGTAATGGGACTAGACAGGGCGGCCCCCTGTCTCCCCTCATTTTCATACTCACGCTGGAGCCGCTCCTAATAAATATCCGCAACAATCCCGACATATCTGGTGTAAACATAGCATTGCGCACTTTTAAAATGGCTGCATTTGCAGACCACATCTTATTATTCCTCACCAAGCCCAAGATCACGATCCCTAATTTACTAAAGGAATTCCATAGGTAAGGTGAAATCTCTAATTTTAAAATAAATTTCAGTAAATTGCAAACTCTTAATATCTCCTTGCCCGAAGAGTCATTAGCAGAATGTAGAGTATATTCCCCCTTCTCTTGGCACACCAATGAGATACCAATGAGATACTTAGGAATCAAACTCCCTTCCAACTTATCAGACCTCTATTGACTTAATTACCTGACATTCCTCCAAAATTGTACAACCGATTTAGCAAGCTAGAGCAAGCTAAACATCTCTTGGTTTGGTCAAGCGGCTACACTGAAGATGACCACCCTTCCCAGATTTTTATACATTGCCCGAACGATTCCCATTCCCCTCCCTAAAATGTTCTTCCAGGCCCTTCAGGCGAAAGTCAATACATATCTATGGAAGGGGAAAACCCCCAGGCTGAGTTTGATGAGACTATCGGCCCCGAAATCTAGAGGCGGAATCAGCCTACTGAATTTCAAGAAGTATCATACAGCGGTACTACTTGCAAAGTTGTCCGATTTTCATATTCATAGCTCTCAAAAAGACTGGGTAGATTTGAAGCGCATGATTATTGGCGCCCCACCACAAAATCTAGCCTGGACGCTGGGGAGTGGGGGGGGGGGTTCTCTACCAAGGGGCACCTTTTGATACACCTCCCAATAATCTCGTTGAAGGCCATCACGAAAAGTGACACCATAGCCACTATACCAGGTCCAATGACCCCAATGAAACACAACCCAGACTTCCCTCCAGGCCTGGACAATGGGTTTGCGTCATTCCCCCCAGATTTTAATTCCAGAGCAGCCCATTTTTTCAGTAGAGGGAAATTTTGCACTCTGAAGGATATTTCAGACACTCACAGTATTCCCCCCATGCCCCTTTGGTCCCTCCTTCAAATTAGACATTATTTGAACGACCCTAAACATAGACCAATCTTTTCTAGGCCCAAAACCGCATTTGAAAAGCTATGCTCCAGCCAACCACAAAGACATCTTATAGCAACAGTATATTCACTCATTTCGACTGCGGAACCTAACCATCTCACCCCATTAAAAAACTTTGGGAGTCAGCCACTGAACCAAGCCTTTCAGATGAGCAATGGGAGCTACTGTGTGACACGGCTCTCAAGGGCTCCCTAAACTTCTGTTCAAGAGCACAACTATAAAGTACTCACACACTGGTACAGAACACTGGTCCTACACCACAAAATTTCCCCTAAAATATCAGACCGATGTTGGAGATGCGAATCCCACCAAGAATCTATGATCCACATCTGGTGGAAGTGCCCTCGCATTATCTCATTTTGGGAAAAAGTACACACAATAACAGCTAAAGTGACGACATACCATATTGAATTTACACATTACCAATTCCTCCTACACCACTCAGAAAGCATAAAACATGCTTATAAAAAATCTCTTGTCATGCACATGATTAACACAGCTAGACTGTGTATTCCTGTTCTATGAAGACAAACAAAAGCTCCCTCAATTGCTGATTGGCTGTCTAGGCTGAATAAAACTCAGGAAATGGAGGAATTGATAGCCATCTCAAATGAAAACATTTCGTTCTACCACAAGACTTGGTTATGCTGGATATAATTTAAGACCACTGATCAGCATAAAGACCTATTGACAGGGACCTCCTAAATACGAAAGATAACGAAATACAGGCACCCAGCCCCCAAACTAAAGAGCCTCACAGGTAGCGGGGTACAATGAGATCGCGCACCCCCCTCTCCCCCCCCTCCCTTTTCCTTTCCTACCCCTTCCCCCCCACATACTCCCCCTCCCCCTTCCCCTCCCTCTTTAACAGTACTTGTCCAACGCTACCTTAAGAGACAACAAGGACTAGTGTTGAGGGGTCCGTGGCATCCTCTACACTCCCCTCCTCAGAGCATGCAACATCACTAATTGTACTAGGATAATCTGTATTATTGCGTTGCTACCCTGCCTATGAGGCCTGTTTTAACTTCCAGAGTTTGCGCAACCCTATGTAGCTTCGTTTTCAGGACTCTGTAATATGCAATATTATAAATACTCCTTTGGTCTCTTGAATATGTTATTATTCCCTGTACTGTTATTATTATATTCAATAAAACTTTATGGAATCAAAAAAATATATATATAAAAAAATAAAAAATAAAAGATGAAATGGGCTAAGAAAAAATATTAGCTAAAATAATATATAAAAATGTATACGAGTATGTCATATCAGGATGATGACTAGTAACTCTAATGTGGTTTCTAAGATGAGGGAAAAAACAAAAAACAAGAAAAAGGGAGGGGAAGGAATGAATGGAAAGTGGTAGCAATCAAGTGATACGATGAATCATGGGTAATAATAGGTAATAATGTTAATAAGTAACACAATATATAAAAAGATAAATGTGCTTAAAGCACATAAGACAGTAAAAACAATGTTTGCAAGCCACGTTGAACAGTCACAAACTAAGGTGTCCGTTTATAAAGCAGTGTAAAAAATCCACTGCACAGTTCTCCGGCATTCACAGAGGAGATTGTTTTCCTCTGTGTGCCGGTTTATTAAGCGGTGTAGATCCCTTCACAGTTAGTGAAGCGAAGTGATCTACAAACGCTTTAAACTGTGGAGAACGCCCTGATCTCGTGAGACATTACGAGATTACGGCACCAAAATTCACAGAAACTCAGAGATGTCGGTTTATTAAGCAGTGATAAATTATCACTGCTCAGTAATGGACATTCTCGGAGGAGCCCGCCCAAACAGTAAATAAAATTATTAGCCCCCCTACGCTATATATGTATATATAAACACACACACACATTATATATACATATATATACACATACATTATATACATGTATATACATATATACACATATACAGGGCAGAAGGACATGGCTAATGTGTTGGGGGGGTCTGAACGAGGCAGGAGGAAGTCTATAATCTTCCTCCTTCCCCGGGATTCCCTCTTCACCCCCCCAATTCTCCACCTCTGAGCTGGTGAATCGGGGAGGGTGAATTCTGACCGAGATCACCAGTGAAGTGCAGAGATCACAGCTTCATAAACTGCCCGTTTCTGTGTCAGTGAATGACAGTTGGAGATATGCAGAGATAATTGGTGAAGAACAGCTTCTCTCCCCATTATCTCTGCTTTCTAAACCGAAAATGAACTGTGATCAGCAGTGATCCTTGAGATCACGGCTGATCATAGTTTTATAAAAGGACACCAGAGTAAGAGGATTACAATATAGCAGCTACCTCTATGCATTTGTTCTTGCCACCTGGTGAGAGGACATCAAGGGTATAGATCCAATAGGTCTCAAGGGCGTTCAAGAGCAGTTCTTCTGACCACAAAAAATGCTGAACGCCGATAAATGCTCATAAACGCCGCTAAATGGCTGTTTATCGGCGTTGTCATTTTTTGTAGTCAATGGAAGCTAATAAAGTAAAAAAAAAAAAAAAAAAAGGTTCATAAACCTTTTTTACAAAACGCTGCTTAAAGAACGTTTTCTAAGCAGCGTCTCCTGCCACTAAAGTCCAATGCCCAGAGAGTCCAGAAAGCGTCCATTGTGCATGGAGCCTAAGTCTGGACTTGCCCATTGGAATGAGTAGCAATTGGTAACTGTGATTACTGAGATAATGGTATGCTCTTGAGCATAATACTTGTCTCTTTGTTTTTGCTACAAGTATCAGCTTACTAAGTGAACTAGTAGGTAAAATTGTTTTCCCCCCCCCCCCCCCCCAGGCCACAAGTGTAAACTTGTCTATGAGCTGTGTACTATTTCTAATAATCTTTGGAGTAGCTTTTTTGCTTCCATCCTTTCTACTGCATTTTGGAATGATAAATTTAAAGTTGATCCCTGGGCTGGAGATGTTACCCTCACAGTGGGTCTGCTTCCACTGTTTAAAGATGAATTGCTTATTTCATCTAGGGGATGATGAAGAGGGGAATTATTTACTTTATTCCTCACTCCCCTGGAGCTGTCCTCTGCTGACTCATGCTCCTGTGATGTCACTATCCCTCCAGTGAGATTCATGGGGAACAATGAGTACTCCAAATCTAGCGATAAGACACTCCAATCCAGTGCAAGGGTGCAAGGTCCATAAAGACATGGGTGAGCGAGCTTGGGGTGGAGGAACTTGACTGGTCTACACAGAGTCTTGACCTCAACCTGATAGAACACCTTTGGGATAAATTAGAGTGCAGACTGAGAACCAGGCCTTTTCTCCAACATCAGTGCCTAACCTCACAAATGCACTTCTGGAAGCCTGGTCAAACATTCCCAAAGACACGCTCCTAAACCTTGTGGACAGCCTTCCCAGAAGAGTTGAAGCTGTTATAGCTGCAAAGGGTGGGCCAACTCAATATTGAACCCTACGGATTAAGACTGGGATGCCATTAAAAGATCATGTGGGTGTAAAGGCAGGCATCCCAATACTTTTGGTAATGTAGTGTAAGTACATGTCCTAATTCTGCAAGGGTTATACCGAACTCGAAAAAAGTTAAACTGTGTGAACTTTTTCACTTTAATAGAGCTGATATATAGCATTTGTAGCTTACTTAATGCTTTAACTTGATATTTCCTGTAACTTTTAGTTTATAACAGGCATTAACATATACAGTTATGCTCATAAGTTTACATATCCTGGCAGAATTTATGATTTCTTGGCCATTTTTCAGAGAATATGAATGATAACATAAAAAATTATTTCACTCATGGTTAGCGTTTGGCTGAAGCCATTGATTATCAATCAACTGTGTTTACTCTTTTTAAATCATAATGACAAGAGAAACTACCCAAATGACCCTGATCAAAAGTTTACATACCCTGGTGATTTTGGCCTGATAACATGCACACAAGTTGACACAAAGGAGTTTGAATGGATATTAAAGATAACCATCCTCACCTGTGATCTGTTTGCTTGTAATTAGTGTGTGTGTATAAAAGGTCAATGAGTTTCTGGACTCCCAACAGACCCTTGCATCTTTCATCCAGTGCTGCACTGACGTTTCTGGATTCTGAGTCATGGGAAAAGCAAAAGAATTGTCAAAGGATCTGCGGGAAAAGGTAGTTGAACTGTATAAAACAGGAAAGGGATATAAAAAGATATCCAATGAATTGAGAATGTAAATCGGCAGTGTTCAAACTCTAATTAAGAAGTGGAAATTGAGCGGTTCTGTTGAAACCAAACCACGGTCAGGTAGACCAACTGAATTTTCAGCCACAACTGCCAGGAAAATTATCCGGGATGCAAAGAAAACCCCACAAATAACTTCAGGTGAAATACAGGACTCTCTGAAAACATGTGGTGTGGCTGTTTCAAGATGCACAATAAGCAGGCACTTGAAGAAAGATGGGCTGCATAGTCACGTCGCCAGAAGAAAACCAATGCTACACAAATGCCACAAATTGTCCCTCCTTACAATATGCCAAACAGCACAGAGACAAGCTTTAAACCTTCTGTCACAAAGTCATTTGGAGTGATGAGACCAAAATTGAGCTTTTTGGGCACAACCATAAATGCTACATTTGGAGAGGAGTCCGCAAGGCCTATGATGAAAGGTACACTATTCCTACTGTGAATCACGGAGGTGGATCGCTGATGTTTTGGGGATGTGTGAGCT
>BLSH010254978.1:133797-159262 GCA_018402905.1 Glandirana rugosa
TTACCGGACGACCTCCAGTAAAACATCCCGAGACCGTCACGAGTAGGACAAGGAGGAACGTGTTTCCTTGTCTATGGCCAGGACGACTACCCAATTCCTGGAAGATGTTGGGATAGGTCGGATAGGGTTGTAGAAGGTCCTTAACCCATCAGCAGGACCGGTATCTGTTCCTTTGTGCAAGGAGGAACAGGATGAGCACTGCCAGAGCCCTACAAAATGACCTCCAGCAGGCCATTGATGTGAATGTTGACCAAACAATCAAAAAGAGACTTCATGAGGGTGGCCTGAGATCTCTGCTGGTCCCTGTGCTCACTGCCCAGCACCGTGGAGCTCAATTGGCATTTGCCAATGAACACCAGAATTGGCAATTCCACCACTGGTGCCCTGTGCTTTTAACGGATGAGAGCAGGTTCACCCTGAGCACTTGTAACAGATGTGAAGTGGTCTGGAGAAGCCATGGAGAATGTTATGCTGCCTGTAACATTGTTCAGCATGACCAGTTTGGTGATGGGTCAGTGATGGTCTGGGGAAGCATATCCATGGAGAGACGCACAGACCTCTACAGGCTAGACAATGGCATAAAAGGCAGGGGGCAAAAATTGGGACTTTAAATGAAGGCTTGGCTGGGTAGAGGCACAATCTTCCATCCCTATAATTGTAATAAAAAGAAAGCTAAAAAAAGCTAACTGGGAGAGGATTGGGACTTTAAATGACACACGAGTGTGAGAAAGAGATGCTGGATGGATATGGTAAAACAATTATAGAAATAGAACAATATTTTCATAGTATATATCATATAATCAATATTCAAATAGGTTAGTACAGACCCAATATATAATATATGTACATGGATACAAAGGTACAAAGCATACATTTGATGGTATACAAAAAATTGTCCCCATCCATCACATTGATGTGGTTATGTAAAATATTCCATTATCGATAAACCTGCGTTTGTCCATGACCTCCAAGTACCCCCGCAGGGGGTTGGTCTAGAAGACCTTGTAAAAAATTGTCTTAGGTAAAGCGTTTGATGGCAGCTGGTGGCTCTACGCACATTTCGTGACTGAATGTCACTCATCAGGAGCAGGCTCGTCACTTGTCTAAGGTAAAGAAAAAAATTCATATAGATATATTGGGAAAAATCACCATGCGGGAGGAAACGATAATCCCCCATAATAAAAAGTCCCAAGAAATCCAAACTGCTGTATCCATGGACCGTCCACACGCTGGCGCGGAGGGGGGACCAACAAGGGGCATCCACAAACGGGAGCTGAGGCGGGATGCATGGCAGCAAGATCCCCCCAGGCAAGCCGACATGCAGGCACGGGCATCTCCAGGGTGAATGTTTGTCTGGTGAAGGAATGGATGGTGATATAAGACTGAGTGGAAGATAATTGTGAGCAGGTGCATCATGAGGGACTGAGGAACCGTGGTTGGAAAGAAAAAAAAAAAAAGGAAAAAGGCAAAAGGGACGGTAGGGGTTATGAATAATGGTAAAAACTAGTGATGTGTGTAAATACTAATGTAAGTGACCATACCTAAAAAAGTGGAGACAGCATGATTGAGTGCATGGTGCATGGCTAAAATGATTGAGAATAATCCAGGAGACGCCAAGTGCCGCAAGAGGCGTGCCTGATAAGGGCCCAGCCGCCAGTAGGCCGGCCAACATCACGCACGTGGGAGCAGAAGGGGGAGGGGAGGAAGCCCGACGGGGGCTGTACTCCAACTCTGTAAATATGTGGTGTAAGTCACTGGAATTGTTTTAAGCCCTGTCTCACTTTAACCAGTTCAGATCCGCACTATAGCCGAAAGACGACTACAGAGCTAATCTCAATTGCCGGGCGTCCGCCCTTGTGCACACTCCCGGCGCCTACTCACAGGTGGCGGCGGACTTGATGTCGGCTCATGACCCGCGATCGCCTGTCAGAGCGGCAGAACGGGGAATGGCCAATGTAAAGAAGGCGGTTCTCCGTTCTGTGAAGTGGGACATGACAGATCTACTGATCCCTGTCACTGGGATCAGTTAGATCTGTTATGTCCTGGCCAGCCCCGCCCCCACACAGAACACATACAGGGAACACAGTTAACCCCTTCAGTGCCCCCTGCAGGTTAACTCCTTCCCTGCCAATGACATTTATACAGTATTCAGTGGACATTTAAATTTCTGATCGCTGTATAAAATGTCATTGGTCCCAAAAAAAAAGTGTCAAAAATGTCCGACATGTCCTCCCCAATATCAAGGTTCCGATAAAAATTGCAGATCGCCGCCATTACTAGTAAAAAAAAAATAAATAAATAAAAACGCCATAAATCAATTCCCATAGTTTTTATAGACGTGATAACTTTTGTGCAAACCAATCAATTTACGCTGATTGCGATTTTTTTTACCAAAAATATGTAGAAGAATATATCTCGGCTAAACCCAATGAATATTTTTTTTTTAGAGGAGAGGTGATCAAATACCACCAAAAGAAAGCTCTATTTGTGGGGAAAAAATGATAAAAATTTTGATTGGGTACAACGTCGCACGACCGCGCAATTGTCATTCAAAATGCAACAGTGCTGAAAGCCGAAAATTGGTCTGGACAGGAGTGGGGTTTAAGTGCCCAGTAAGCAAGTGGTTAATGGTTTCATGTTCACTTGTTTATGACAGCTGATATTTGGACCCCCTTTTTGCCACAACTTTTGATTTTTAGATTCGTGCGGGTATATTATATACATATAACTAGTGTGACATGGGCCTTAGTAGCTTTCCCTGACTTGGCCGTGACATCTGTTTGCTGCTAACCCTGTCCCCATTTTGATTTTCTTTTTATAAGATCAGCTTTTTCTTACTTACTTTAGAAGATGACCTCTCACCCTCCTTCTGATCATGTCTCCAAAGGATGATGTCTTATATTGTTATGTTTTGTGTGTGGCATATGATGCAAAGTTTATAATGGTCACACACTAGAAAGAAGAAGTTGTGGTTGTGCCCTTCCAGACATAGACCAAAGAAACAAGCAAAAAATATAACAATTAGGTCACTCATCCATGCCCAAGTCTGTGCAATGTTAACCTTGTTATTATAACTCCATTGTACCCAAGTGACCTACTGTACGAGTGGCAGGGGTCAATTAGGGTATACAGCAATGGTGAGCACACTTATAGAAGAATCACTGAAGGAAGAAGTCATTACCCCTGCACAGGGTTTGTACTTCCCATTCTGAGTGGTAGGAGAGTGCGGGGAAGGTGAGTACATGTCACCTGTTGCGTTGAAAACCGGTCACCTTGCCATGATTTAAAAACATTACCCCCCCAGATTAATCCTCAGGTCCCAACAACTACATTTGACACCCTGTATTACATTTGTGTTAAGACTCCATTGTAGCCAAGTTGCCTACTGTGTAAGTGTCATGGGTCAATTAGGATGTAAAGCAGTGGGGAGCATACTAATAGATTTTTAAAATGTACCTGTGGGCCTAGTAAAGCTGATGCAGGTAACTCCCAGCTCCAGAGTATTCCCGTACCCTGAATACCCAGGGTGCTCTATAATACAAAAGCAACCAGACCTCCCAAGGCACCAGAATTATAATCCTGTGGTTGGCTTACCCTTGTAAGGCTTACAGTTTAAAGACCTATTCCAGTTTCTTACTCCTAACCACAATATACTTCTGTACATAGAATTTAAAAGAATGATTCACTATTGGCTTAGTCCTTAGGAAATACTTTCAGATATAGGGGTACATGTTGCTTTCTCCCAGTGCTCAAACTTGGGTGGCCATTTGGTTGACCCAAACGCATCATATTAGGAAAGGGAAGAAGTCATTAACCCAGTGTAAACTCCGACACCATGAACATGAGCCTAAACAGGGTTTGCACTTCTGGCTCTTAAGTCTAGACAACACACAACCCGCTGGGTTGAACAAGAAAAAAAAAACTGACAGCTCTGGTCGGACGGTGCACAAAGCAAGGTCCATAAAGACATGGATGAGCGAGTTTGGGGTGGAGGAACTTGATTGGCCTCAATAGGATAGAACACCTTTGGGATGAATTAGAGAGGAGACTGTGAACCAGGCCTTCTCATCCACAACAGTGCCTTACCTCACAAATACGCTTCTGGAAGAATGGTCAAACATTCCCATAGACATACGCCTAAACCTTGTGGACAGCCTTCCCAGAAGAGTTGAAGCTGTTATAGCTGCAAAGGGTGAGCCAACTCAATATTGAACCCTATGGACTAAGACTGGGATGCCATTAAAGTTCATGTGCGTGTAAAGGCAGGTGTCCCAATACTTTTGACAATATAGTGTAGATCAGATTTAGGTGAACTTTGACTAACAAATTAAACTAAACTCCAGCTAACACTTTTTAAGCAGCTGGAGCAACAGTTTTTGTTTTCCTTTTGGGATAAATGTATTACATAAATAAATAAAAGCTGATCATTGTATGCACCCCTGCCAGTAGTAAATGGTTTGTCTCCATCGTATGACTGTTACAAAGGTTTTTCATAAATTAGTAAATGCCGACCATTGTACATAGCACTGCCTATGTTAAAAGGGTTGCAGCTGGACATGTACTTAACATGTAAGCATAATGCTATGCATAGTTATAGTAATGTTTGTATGGTTGGTTATTACACTGCCATCTTGTGGTTGTTTTGGATATTGCGCTATCCTATTCTGTTATTAAGTGTGTTCCCTCCCATCTTCTGAGGTAATTTCCTTTTCCTGGGTCACTCTGTGATGTAACTTCCTCTTCCTGTGTCCTCTCTCTGTCTCATGAGGAAAAAGATGGCCACGTATATCTAGGCCTCACACAATCTGCTCGCATCCTAGGACACATTACCTTGTTTTGACCTGCAGATACCATCTTTCAACCATCTGCCACATTTGTTGTCTGCTGTACCTGCTATTCACAATAAATATACGTTTATGGAAGAATCTGTGTCTGGTGATTTCAAGCTATATGATAAAGACTGTCCGCGGTGATTATATCTGCTTATACAGGCCAGGCATAGAGGTCTCAGAAAGGGATAAGTCACTATTACAACAGTTGGAGTCAGAATAGGACAGCTTAGTCTCTGAAAGGATGTTGAAGAATACCAGATTTACTGGCCTGATCACCAGGTGAAAATAAAGGAAAAAAAAACAAAAAACAAATGCAGCCATCACATCTAGGAACTGGTAAGCTGCAATATATAACATTTTTGTTTTAGGCTTTTTAAATGGAAGCCATCCACTTTAACCTCTTTACGAACGAGCGCCACACATATACTGCGACAAGGCAGCTACTCTGCGCACGGTGACATACCTAATACGTATTCTGACACTTCCGGGTCTGGGTGCGCATCCACCTGCCGATCATTAGGCAGAGAGTCAGGATTTGCCTATGTATACAAGGTAGATCACCATTCTGTCAGTAGAGAAGGGATTGATTCTGTGTTCCTGCAAAGCAGGAACATGGATCAATGCCTTTCCCAAGTAAAAGCACCTCCCACAAACATTGATTAGGCACACAGTTAACCCTTTGATCGCTACTGAGACTTAACCCCTTCCCAGCTAGGGTCATTAGTACAGTGGCGGGGCATATTTTTAGCACTGATCACTGTATTCGTGTCACTGGTACCCAATAGGAGTCTGAATGTCCATTGCAATATTGCAGTCCTGCTATAATAGGGTGACCAGACGTCCCCGGATTGAGGACACTGTCCCCGGAGCCTGTCTCCCCCCGGATTGCAGTGACATGGGGGGGCAGCCGGTACTCTCACCTCAGGTCAGTGGCGTATCATCCGTGGGTGCAGGGTTTTTTTACTGCACAGGGCCCCCGAGGGGGGGGGGGCAGTATGACCCACACTGCACCCATGGATGGTCCCCTGGTTCACAGCCTGGTATAATCAGTGCGGCGGGAGGGACAGCTGTGATCACGATCTCCCTGCATTGATCAGCTGACAGCCGCGGGAGGTAGAAGAGAAGCAGCTGTCAGCTGAAAAGCCATGCAGAGCGATTGGTGATCACAGCTGTCCCTCTCTCCGCACCGATCTCCGGCTGTTCCCTGTGTCCTCCTCCTCCGCCCCGTGCGCTCCTCTGGTCCCCTGTCCTTCTCCTCTGCCCCCTCATGTCCCGTAGCCGGCATCTCTCCTCTCTCGCTGGCGGCATATGTCAGGATGGAGTGTGGAGAAAGGAGCCTGTAAATATGTAATTTACCGGCCCCTTCCTTTTCTCAATTGGACATAGCAAGCAATCGCTATCTTTGTGTCTCCTGTTCATTCATTTTCAATGCTGAAGATGCTGAGAAAGGGACTGGGGAATCACTGTCCTCAGTCCCTTCCTCTGTCTCAAAAGGGAGATGTCAGAGGTCTGTTTAGACCCCTGATATCTAACCAAAGCCCCCCAACAGGGTTGATTTAAAAAAAAAAAATTGCAATAGATATGAAAAAATTAAATAGTAAAAAAAATATACACAATAAAATTGTAAAAAATAAAAGATATAATAGTAATAGTAGTAATAAGAATAATAGTAATAAAATAACAAACTATACCCCCTCCCCTTGCCCTACCGACATTGTCCACTGCCCCAACCCCCTCATTGTGAAAAAAATGACAAACAAATTAAATTTAAAAAAAACATAAAAAAAACTACTGACATCATTTGCTGCCCTACTGACACTGTCCACTGCTTCATACCCCCCTCCTTCCACAGAAGCATTGTGAAAAAAAATATTTAAAAATTAATTAAAAAAAAATAAAAAACAACAAAATTGTAAAAAATAATAGATAAAATAAAAACAAAAACTACTGACACCATCCACTGCCCTACTGACACTATCCACCCCCCGAATCATTGTGAAAAATAATACAAAAATAAATTGTAAAAAATCATTTAAAAAATAGAATTGTAAAAAATAATAATAATAAAAAAAAATTCTGACACTGTCCATTGCTATACTGACACCGTCCACTGCCCTACTGACACCATCCACTGACCCCCAAAAAGCATTTTGAAAAAAATACTAAAAAATTAAATTGTAAAAAAAAATAAAATAAAATAATAAAAATAAAGATCTACTGACACCATCCACTGCCCTACTGACACCATCCTGCACATACTATCCACCGCTGTATATTCCACACTCCTCTCCTGCACATACTACCCACCTCCATACACTCCACACTCCTCTCCTGCACATACTACCCACCTCCATACAATCCATACCCCTCTCCTGCACACTCCTCTCCTCTGTACTTTTAAGTCGATCCCAGGGGCCCACTTTTTATGTTGCACACGGGCCCACTCATTTCATGATATGCCCCTACCTCAGGTGCAACATTGAGGGGGGGCGCAAAATTATTACTGTGCCCCCCAAGTGTGCTGTGTTGCGGTCATGTGCAGCATGTCTCCCCCGTCAACCTACACCTCCGATGAGGCATGACCCGGGCATTGTTCTGTAGTGCCTCCCCCCCCCGCTCAGGGACTCCTGTGGTCCAGCCTGTCCCCTCTGATCCCTAAGGTGCGGGTGGCCCCTATATGTGGGAACAGCGGAGGGGAGGGGCGGTACATAGTGTACGGCGGCTATTGGAGCAACTCTTGGCAGGGGATACTGATATGCGGCAGGGTGGCGGGAACAGTACCCTGTGCTGGGGAGAGCCCTGCTCCAATGGATGATCATTGAAAGGTGAGCAACCGAATCTACAACTGATCTACACTGTACATATGTGGGGGGTGTGAGTAGTGCAGGAATCAGTATAGTAGTAGTAGGGATCAGGTAGGCCAGTGTAGTGATCAGGTAGGTCAGTGTAGTGGTTAGGTAGGTCAGTATAGTGGTCAGTATAGAAATCAGATAGGTCAGTGTAGGGATGAGGTAGGCCAGTGTAGGAATCAGGTAGGTCAGTGTAGAAAACAGGTAGGTCAGTGTAGTGGTCAGTGTAAGAATCAGGTAGGTCAGTGTAGTGATCGAGTAGGTCAAAGTAGGAATCAGATAGGCAAATGAAGTGGTCGGTGTAGAAATCAGGTGGGTCAGTGTAATGGTGTAATGGACTGTGTAGGGATCAGGAAGATCAGTGTAGTAGCCAGGTAGGTCAGTGTAGAGATCAGGCAGGTCAGTGTAGGAATCAGGTAGGTCAAAGTAGGAATCATATAGGTTAGTCTAGTGGTCAGTGTAGTGGACAGTGTAGGAATCAGGTAGCTCAGTGTAGTGGTCGGTGTAGGAATCACGTAGGTCAGTGAAGGGAACAGGTAGGTCAAAGTAGGGATCAGTTATGTTAGTGTAGTGGTCAGTGTAGGAATCAGGTAGGTTAGTGCAGTGGTCAAGTAGGTCAGTGTAGGAATCAGGTAGGTCAGTGTAGGAATCAGGTAGGTCAGTGAAGGGATCAGGTAGGTCAGTGAAGGGATCAGGTAGGTCAGTGAAGGGATCCAGTATGTCTAAGTAGGAATCAAGTAGGTTAGTGTAGTGGACAGTATAGGAATCAGGTAGCTCAGTGTAGTGGTCGGTGTAGGAATCAAGTAGGTCAGTGAAGGGAACAGGTAGGTCAAAGTAGGAATCAGTTAGGTTGGTGTAGTGGTCAGTGTAGGAATCAGGTAGGTTAGTGCAGTGGTCAGGTAGGTCAGTGTAGGAATCAGGTAGGTTAGTGCAGTGGTCAGGTAGGTCAGTGTAGAAATCAGGTAGGTTAGTGCAGTAGTCAGGTAGGTCAGTGTAGGAATCAGGTTGGGCAGTACTACTGTAGTAGTGGAAGGAAATACTAAAAGTTAGGGGGTGCGAATTTCTTGGATTTCACGTTAAAAATCTGGTCACCTTACTTTTTTTAAAAAAAAATTAATAAAAATTCCAGCATATATCCCATAGTTTGTAGACACTTATTGTGTTTTGTTTTTTTACCAAAAACATGTAGCAGGATACATATTGGCCTAAACTGATGAAGAAATTCGATTTTTTTCATTTTTTTTTATTGAATATGTTTTATAGCAGAAAGTAAAAAAATATTGTTTTTTTTAGATACACTAACAAATTGAAGCCAAATTCCGGCTCACACTTTATAATCAGTTACAGCAAACAAGTCTTTCTCTTTTGGGATAAAGATTTTACATAAATAATAAAAGCTGACCATTTTAAACACTTCAGATCCGCGCTATAGCTGAAAGATGGCTACATCGCGGATCTGAATTGACGTCCGCCCCTTTTGCACGCTCCAGGCACGCCCTCGCAGTCGCCACCGGCACGCGCTCGCGCACAAGGTCGGGCTGACTCGATGTCCACCGGAGACCAGCGACCCCTTAAGAGAGAGCCAGCACGGGGAACCGCTGATGTAAACACGGTGGTTCCCTGCTCAGTGAGGGGGGCATGGCAGATCTACTGATTGGAATCTGTTATGCCCCTGTCAGCCCCGCCCCCACACAGTTAGAACACATACAGGGAACACATTTAACCCCTTGATTGTCCCCTTAGTGTTAACCCCTTCCCTGCCAATGATATGTATATAGTAATCAGTGGCTATTTTTAGATCTGATCACTGTATAAATGTCATTGGGCCCAAAAAAGTGTCAAAAATATCCACCACGTCCGCCGCAATATCGCAGTCCCAATGAAAAAAAAATTGCAGATCGCCGCCATTACCAGTAAGAAAAAATAATAAAAACACCATAAACCAATTACCATAGTTTGTAAAACGCTATAACTTTTGCGCAACCCAATCAATATATGCTTATTGCGATTTTTACCAAAAATATGTAGAATACATATTGGCCAAAACTGATGAATAAATTAGCTTTTTTTATTTTTTATTTTTGGATATGTATTATAGCAAAAAGTAAAATAAATTGTTATTTTTCAAAATGGTTGCTCTTTTTTTATTTATAGCGCAAAAAATAAAAACCGCAGAGGTGATCAAATATCACCAAAAGAAAGCTCTATTTGTGGGAAAAAAAGGACATCAATTTTGTTTGGGTACAACTTTGCACGACCACGCAATTGTCATTCAAAGAGTGACAGCGATGAAAACTGAAAATTGGTCCGGGCAGGAGGGGGGGTTTAAGTGCCCAGTAAGCAAGTGGTTAATCACCCCTGCCAGTGTTAAATGGTTTGTCTCATCCATGTAAACTGATACATTGGCTTCGATTTTAAGATTCCTACTGTATTAAAGTGTATTGTATTTGTTGTCTACCCTCAAGTTGTAAAGCGCTCCGTACACGTTTAGGAAATATTTATTTTACCTACAGGTAAGCTTTATTATAAGTAGTATAGTTTTCTACCACTTTAATACTGCTTTAATTCTTCCTATATTTTACCTAGGAAATGAAATGTAATATACATCATGCCTAAAAGAGCCTTTTGGCTGGTTAGAAAGGTCAGGAATTATTTAGAGGATTTCGTATTTTAACTTGTTTCTTCTGTCTTCAATGCAGTGCAATGGCAATAGCGTTTCTGGCGGGGACTTGTTGCAATTGCAGTCCCTGACAGATATAAGAAACTGACAAATGATTTCTATCACCAGCAATGTCCCCGAAATGTAGGTAATTTTTATATATGTAAGAGGTAAACTTTGTACAGCATAACATTTCCATGTTAAATACTTTGTCTGGAATGTTATACATGTCCAGCCTTGTGTGCTTTGAACTGTTGGTAGAAAACAGAGCATTGGAGTTGAACTTTACAGTTTCCTACATTTCTTTGGAAATAACTTTAAGAACTCCAGAGAATAAACCCCCCGTGAATAATTAACTGCACCAGATGAAAAGAAAGATTACAAAAGGAAACTAAAGCAGCTATCACATCTAAGAATTGGTAAGCTGCAAAATATACAATGTTTGCTTTTGGGTTTAATGCTGCTTTAATTATCACATGAACTCCATGGGTTGCAGAGAAGAACAGTAGTGGGACAGTCTGGTTAGCAGTAGGTTGGAGGAACCCAGGAGACGTGAATACAGAAGGGCAGAATTATAACTGCATCTTGCCACTATTTGGTCCCTTTTAAAGGGGCTTTATGTTCCTGCCCTACCTTCCTCCAACTGCCAACTCCAAATTGGTGAAACTATATGAAAAGTGGCAAGAGGCAGAGAAAAGGGAAGTCAGCCCCAAGATAACAGTGGCAGGAAAGCCAAACCCACACACATCAGGCTTGCATATTACTCACTAGAGATGGGCTTGGGCGTGTTCGGGTTCCTAGTCCCAACCCACCTGCCCGTTCTCGCCAGAGAGCAGACACTGCACACCGCTAATTACAGGCAGTGAGACATTTCCTGGTCCGCAGCTGCACAGGGGATCAGTCCATAACCCACAAAGACTTGGGGGCACATCCTAACTATGCATCACATTAAAGATGGTGCTGCTGTAAGACCATACAATTAGAACAAAAGATTACAGTGCACGCATACAAAAATGTCATTTAAATAAACATAATAAACAAATAAGCAAATATGGGGGTTTGGTCACACCATATGGCCATATAATGCTTAAGCCCACTACTCGGTCAAAGAATCCAATTTTCAGTGAGTCCTACATTAACAATAGAATGAAAGATCCCACTGCTCAACCATGGGAGAAATACACTCTTTATGGGAGAACTAAAAGGACTCCTCATATAACTCAGGTGGACACTGATTGAAAGTACTGGTGGTACTTTGACGCAATAGTGGGCTTAAGCACTGTATGGCCATAATGTGTGACTAAATCCCCATAATTGCTTATTATGTTCAGGTTCTTTAAATAGCCTTGTAAGATTTAAATTACATTTTTGTATGTGTGTGTGCTGTAATCTTTTGTTCTGTTTGTATGGTCTTACAGCAGCACCATCTGTAATGGGATGCATAGCTAGGGTGTGCCCCCCAAGTCTTTGTCTGTTATAAGATGGGTCCACTCCTGACCAGACCCCTTGGGCTGGAGCACCCCATCATCCCCCACCAATACTTCTAATCAGTGTCCACCTGAGTTATAGGAGAAGTCCTTTTAGTTCTTCCATAAAGCGGAGTGTATTTCTCCCATGGTTGAGAAGTGAAATCTTTCATTCTATGGTTAGTGTAGGATCCACTGAAAATGGGGTACTTTAACACAATAGTGGGTTTAAGCACTGTATGGCCATATGGTGTGACCAAATCCCCATATTTGCTTGTTTGATTATTATGTTCAGGTGTTTTAAATGGCGTTGTAGGATTTAAATGACATTTTTTGTATGTGTGCTCTGTAATGTTTTGTTCAGTCCATAACCCAGCCTCCTGATCACTGAGAATGTGCTGCCTCTTTCTAGGCTCTTTCTAGGCAATTAGCCACCGCCTAATGCCAAAAAGGTCCACCACACCATGACACCAGAGGATCCAGATCACAACAGGACGCATTTCAATCATATCTTCCTCTTCTTCAACTGACCAGGATACCCTCCTACATGGTTGACAGCAGAATGCTTTAATGTCAGTTCTTTTATGTCTAGTCCAGTGCTGTTCATTATTCTTTGGTATTTACCTTGTATCCCATTTGTTTTGATTTTTTTGGATATTTTGTTTCTGTTTTATTTTGCTAGTGAAACACATACATTAATTAATTTCTCAGTTTCTACTGTCTTTGGAGAATGCATTGGTGAGAGTTGAGCGCTTTGCAGTGCCTATTTGGCGCTCAGGTTTTATGTTGCTGTTTTTGGGCATGGCTTTTTAACAGGTCAGTTACTGTCTTGAGGCCGGTAAGGGGAACCACAGTGCATTGCAGAGGAACAGGTTTCTGACACACCTGGAATTGTTGGATATCAGTTCTGGATAGATATCTGCAACACAGAGGTGTTTAAAGAGTACATCTCTTAAAGGCTGGTTTTAATTCATTTTTTGCAGTTAATGACAGGGTCACTAAAAAGAAAATTGTAAAGGAAATGGTTCCTGTTGCTGCATCTCAGCCAAACAGCAGAGAGAGACCTGGGAGAGCCTTGGGTCTCATGGACATCGCTGGATCGAGATCCTGCTAAGTATTAGGAGGGCCTGAGGGGGGAGCTGCACACTGAAGGTTTTAGGAAAATGTCCCTTCCGGTAGTGATGGTCAGTGGGAAGAATGCTCCTTACATTGGTGGTCAGAATGCCACCCTCACAGTCATGGCTCTGGCTCTGCCAGACCTGGAACTATGCAGTCATCGTTACATTGGACGTCAGTTAGCCACAGCTCAAGGAACCCCTAGCTATCTCTGAAGGAACCCTGGTTGAGAATGACTGCCCTAGAATTTACTACAGATCAGCCACTTCAGAGATGAGTTTTCAGACGGCCCAAGTGGTGTATGAACCACTTTTACTTACTTGCCTGACTGTGCCATAGAGATCGATCTATTACTGTACTTAATTAATTTATTAAATAAGATAAATACAACCAGCCTATTATTAGTGGTGAAGAACAAACATAATAGGACCAGTGATACTCCCAGCAAATAAACACATCAAGGCTTGCAAAGGCAATATACCTTTTACAGCAGATGATTTGCATTAAAATGAAATACATGCTGCTGGGATGTTATTTCTATTACATTAGTAGTGGAATTTGCTGAACACATGGACTTGTTTTTTCCGAGCACTTGGAATTTGCCCTCTGGAAACGATAAATAAATGCAAAGTTAGGACGTGGCACGGTGTCCATGTGATGATCACAGGGAGTTTGCTTTTGTTTATCTATTAAGTCCAGGTTGAGGGTAACAACCTGTAGTAACCTCAACTTGCTCAATTACTGTACGTTCCTCTTAAAGGGTCAGTTCACTCAAGGCTGAAATTCCAGTCTAGTAGACGCTGGAGAGTTAAATGACCTGATGGTCTTGTATCTTCTATGGACTCTCTTGGTGAAATCTCAGGGCCTGAGGGCCTCAAACCACACACCTGATGTGCCCATTATGAGGGGTTCCCACTCTCCCTGTTACATTTTGTAATTATATTATGGATGGATGTCAGAACTTTCAGTCAGTTTTTCTTATAGTGAACTTGTCATGTTTCCAGGAGTCTCCAATCTTTTCAGTATAAGGGCCACATCGTAAAATTAACAAATATTCTCAGACCACAACAAAAAGATCTGTATTTAAATTAAGTTATCACATTTAAATGAATAAATAAGTTTTACTTGGAGCTTTTTTTTTATACAGCGTGATATGATTCAGAACAACCAAGAAAGACCTTTTGTAAAACTAATTAAGAAATCCCATATAAACCTGAGAGATTATTAAAGCAGTACTCCACACAAAAGTTCCGCTTTCAGTCATCCTCCCTCCCTCCTTTGCCTAATTTGGTATGTCATTTGGTATGTCATTTGGTATGTCGCTCCTATTTCCGCTCGGATCGCCTAGGTCAGTGGCCCCCAACCTTTTTGGCACCAGGGACCGGTTTCACGGCAGCCCACTCCTGTTCACCTGTGCACCCCACCAACAACAGAAAAGAAAAATATTTACTTCACTCTTCTTTGAGCTTCTGCATTTCAAAGGAGAGCATCACTCACTGGCATGAGCGATGTGAATCTTGTGCATTCTTTCTCTCGGCACAGAGTGCAAGGGCAGAGAGAATTTTGGAGAGCCGCTGGGTTAGCTCAGCTGCGCCGTCACAGGGCAGCCGGGCAGTAGACAGTGGTGAGAGGCTGACAAAGAGCCCTGTACTTCTCAATTCTAATGTCTGCCTCCCCTGCAGTGCACAGGACTCGTACCTTAGCAGGACAGAGGCAGGATCAGTCTGTGTGTCCTCTCCCGGCTCCCCCACCCACCAGACGATGTCATCCTATCAGCAGGGCAAGTGGTGGGAGGAGCTCTCCATTTTGATGTGCAGCTCCCCCTGCCCTACTGATAGGATGACATTGTCAGTTAGGTGGGCGAAGGAGCCAGGAAAGGACACATGTCATGGCTGCACAGCAGGAGATGTGCGGGGATCACGGTCTGTGATAGCTCTGTGCAAACCGCGGTCGCCCCTTATCTTCTGCTGTGCGGCCCGGTCAGCAACAGACCATAGACTGGCTCCGGGCTGCAACCAGGAGTTTGAGGACCCCTGGCCTAGGTGATTGGAGTGGAAGTTCCCCTCTCCCCCTCCCTCCTTGCACTCCTTGCAGTCCCAGAAGACTGTGGGACCATTCACAAACACAGTGAGTCTTGCACATGCGCAGTGGGCAGCTGGCTGTGAAGCCAAAAGCCGCACATTTGGCTGCTCACAGTTACAATGCTGGGAACCCGAAGGCTAGTGAAGAACTAGCCCGGGAGAGGATGGCTTTGGATCCCTGGACAGGTAAAGCCTGGTACACAAGAACAGTTTTCTTGGATGAATGAAAAAAAAAAACTGACAGCTCCAATTAGAGCTGTTGACTAACGATCCGACATTAGTCCAGCGAACTCCCCCCACTGAGTTGTTGTGTTCTGACAGGGGAACGGCCTCCCCACCAGAACACTCTGATTGGGAGCCGGTCAGCAGCTGGTTTTCCAGCATGCATGTCCGACAGAAGCCAGCCAAATGGCTGGCTTCTGTCGGACCGACTGACATACACATGTGCCAAATTACATCAGGATCTCCATCAGAATCCCCATCAGATTGCCTCCTTACATCAGAGTCCCCCTTATGTCTGAGTCTCCTTGAGGCTGGGTTCACACTGCAGCATGGAGCAGCTCACAGCAGGGGTCCGGTGTGTGCCTGTTCACCATTTCAGGTCTGATTTCAGTCCGAATTTATGGCTGAATTCGGACCTGGAACAGAAGATGCACAGGACTCCGGTGCAATTCACTCCGCAGCCGTCTCGGAGCTGTGTGAACCAGCTCCATTGAGAGTTGATCTCAGTCTCCTGACATGTAAATTGGATGCGTTGAAACCCGCATCAATTCACAATAGTGTAAACCCAGCCTCAGAGTCCCCCTTACATTGGGTTTCCCCCCACAGATCATGGCATGATGGATAAGTATCTGCCTGTATTTCTCAGCATTGAATTCTCCTTTGATCTTGACCAAATCTCCAACTCCATTTGCAGAAATGCAGCTCCAAACTTGCAAGGAACTTCCACCATGCTTCACTGTTGCCTGCAGACATTTATTATTGTTCCGCTCCTCAGCCAACAAACTGCCTCCTGCTACAGCCAAATATTTTACATTTTGACACATCTGTCCAGAACACCCGCTGCCATTTTTCTGCACTCCAGTTGTTTTCATGCATAGTTGAGTGGTTTCCACGTCAGAGGTGTGGCTTTTTGACTGCAATTCTTCCATGAAGACCACTTCTGGCCAGACTTCTCCGGGCAGTAGATGGACGTACCTGGGTACCACTGGTTTCCACCAGTTTTGTGCTGATGGCACTGCTGGACATCTTCCAGTGTCGAAGGGAAGTGAGCATGATGTTTCTTTCATTAAGTTGCATTAAAGTGGTTGTCAAGGCTGGAAAAAAAACAAAAAAAAAACAAAAAAACACACCTGCAAGACAAAGGCATAGTGATCTAGTATGCATCACATACTAGCTCATTATGCAATACTTACCTTAGATCAACGTTGTTGCAGTGGTCCCTGAGCACCACTGTGACCGGCGTCATGTTGTCTCTGTCTTCTTCTGGGATCGCGGGCTCCGGCCAATCACAGCGCGGTCACCTGCGCTGTGAGTGGCCGGGGCCACGCTGATGTCACTCCCGCGTATGCGCGTGGGAGCGGATGGTTACGGCCCATTAACTAAAGAAACAGCACCCAAGGCCTATTCTTCAGTGCGCATGTGCCAATGATGTCGGCACATGCAGATACAGGGAATATCTCCAAAACTGTGCACGTTTAGGAGATATTCCCGGGACCTACATGTAAGCCTTATTATAGGCTCACCTGTAGTTTAAGGTGGTTGTTATGACTTGACAACCACTTTAATTTTTCTTGGCTGTGTCTATGGTCCTTAAGGTTGCAGTTTCTTTGTGCTTCTTCAAAAGAGCTTGAACAGCACATCTTGAAACCCCCAGTCTGCTTTGAAATATTTACCTAGGAGAGACCTTGCTGATGCAGTATAACTACCTTGTGTCTTGTTGCTGTGCCAGGTCTTGCCATGGTGTATGACCTGCAACATGAAACTGTTTTCCTCAACCTCACCTTAGTAGCAGAGTTTGGCTATTCCTCACCCAGTTTTAAGCCTCATACACAGCTGTTTCTCTTGCAGTTATTGACTGTGCTTTAGCCTACATATTAAATTGATGACCATTATTAACACCTGCTTGGTATAATTGGGTAATCATGCACCTGACTCTAATCCTACAGAATCCCTGACTTTGTGCAAGTGTACAAAGTGTGCAAGTGTTGTAGTGATAGTGGTAGAAGGATATAAAATATCCTATATAAATTATCCAACAAGTTTAAGAATTCATGCTGGTCTGTAGCCAAAGGGTTGTCACACTAAATATTAATTTGATTTCGTTTTCTTCTGTTCATTCACTTTATTTTTGTAAATTAAAAAAAAAGCAAACAATTAAAATATATATTTTTGAAAGCATTCTTCAAAATAAATAAACTACTTTTGGGGTTAACCTCCCTGGCGGTAATCCCGAGTGTGGCTCGAGGTTAATTTTTAGTACCAAAAGCGGTAACCCCTGAGCCACACATCCAAAAAGCGTACCTTGAGGTCAAAAGCAGTTTTGCACCAGCTAGAATCACTTGCAGAATTTAGCGATAGTGATTTGTGGGGAAATTTGTCATCAAAAACTGAAAGTGATGACAGAGACGATTCTGCGACTGAGCTCAGTGATGTGAGAACTTGGTGCTCTATTGACTGTGGTACGGATCAAGTAGCGCCCCAAAGATTCCCATTTACTGGAGCATCTGGTATGAAAGTAGACTTTGAACACGACAACCCCTTGGTATACTTACAATTATTTCTGACCAATGAGGTTGTTGAAAAAATTGTTACTGAGACAAACCGGTACAAAGATCAACAATTAGCTACTATGCTTCGGAAGTTTCCAAGAAGCAGAAAGTGGGAACCAGTGACCAAAGATGACATTTGAAAATGTCTGGGCCTAATAATAATTCAGGGAGTGGTGGGGAAACCCCTGCAGAAGTGGTATTGGACAACTAATAAATTACTTGCCACTCCATTCTTTGGCACAGTCATATCAGAATACAGATTTTCCCTGATTATGAAATATTTACAATTCGAAAACAACAAAGAATTTGATGAAACTACTCATACTGCACTAAAACTAAAGAAATTTGGGAAGTATCTCAAATGATTCTAAAGAATTTCCAACGGAGCTATGTGCCAGAAAGAGATATCAGCATAGATGAAAGTCTAATGGTCTACAAGGGAAGGCTCAGCTGGGTAAGATACATTGCATCAAAGAAAGCATGATTTGGTGTAAAATCCTACATGCTATGCGAATCGTCAACTGGCTACATTTGGATTTCAGTCATATACACTGGAAAACGAACAAAATTCAATCCAAAATACAGCAAATATGGAATGGCAACATCTTCCGTTATTTCATTCCTTGAGCTATTGCTAAATCAGGGCTATTGCGTAACAAACGACAACTTTTATACGTCTCCTGAACTTTGAGTTTCTTCTTCAAAACAAATCAGATGACTATGGAACCATTAGGGCTAACTGGTACGACATGCCACCAATGTTTGGAAGAAGCTGAAGCCTGGAGAAATGGTTGCCTGACAGAAAGGCAAAATTACACGACAAGAAAGATGTGTGCCTAATCAGTACAGGTCATAATGCTTCCACTGTTATGGTACCCACGAAAGGTGGGAAAGAAATCATGAAGCCATAAGTAGTGATAGGCTACAATAAAACCATGGGAGGTGTCGACAGAGTCGACCAAGCAATGACATTCTACCCAGCAATGAGGAAACAGCAAAAGTAGTACTACGAGAAGATCTTCGGGCATCTTCTTGAGCAATGACTGTAGAATGCATATATTCTGCTCAACAAAAGAGAGTGACAAGCCTGTGATTCATTTGGAAAGTTGCTGAACGTATCTTTGTGAACCACCAAACACCATCAATGGCTGTGAATAGAGCTGGACATCATGCTATTGGGGTTGTCAACCCAGAACGCCTGACTGGTCTTCACTTCATAGACTACATCTCCCACCAACCGAGAAAAAGTCAGCATCTACAAGGATGTGCGTGGTTTATTGCTCGAAGCAAGCTGACAGTGGAAAGAAAAATCAGAAAGGAAACCCAGTTCCATTGTCCTGATTGTGACATTCCCCATACCCGGGATGTTTACTAAACCAATATGCAGTGTCTAGTATTACAGTGACTTGTAATATCGCACCCTTGTTTGGACAAATTCCAATGTTTTTGGTTTGATTACATTATTGAATAAAATGTATTATTGTTATATTATTTTTTTATAGATATTTATTATATTATAAGTTATGATTTTGTGTGTTTCAAACTTTATCATACCTGGGATGTCTACTATACTCTTGTTTGGACACATTTAAGTGAGTTATTCATAAGAATTACAGGTCTACAACATAAAAACAACAAATTTCCATGCAAAACAATGTACCGCTTTGACATTCAAAAATACTGACATAATCAGACAGCCAGGGATGTTAATACTACTTTAAAGCAAACATTTATTATATTGCAGCCTACCATTTCTTAAATGTGATGGTTACATTAATTTTCTCTTTTTAGGCTTCCTTTCTTTTATATTCACCTAGTTATCTGGCCACTAAGTCTGTTGTTTTTCAACAGAACAAACAGTTAGAAGGTTGTGACAAGCCATTTACCACTAGCGGGGGTGCTTACAATGATCAGTATTTATGTAAAACCTTTATTCCAAAAGGAAAAAAAAACAACTTTTGTTTTAACTGCTTATAAAAGTGTAAGCTGTAGTTTGGTTTCAATTTGTTTAGTGTCCCTAAATCTTCTAGTACATCCAACACTTCCTTCTCCCCAGACTGACAATACTGCTGTCCAAAGGTGGCTTTGTTGCTCCTTCATCCAGAGTAGAGACACTATAATGCAGTCGGTGTGGTAGTAGCCAGATTACCATGCAAAAACAGCCTAAAAAAGAAAATAAATGCAACCGCCACATCTATTGATTGGTAAGCTGGAATATATTACATTTTTGGTTTTGGGTTCAGTTCCACTTTAATGCACTGTACTTCAGTGCAATAAACCCCATATGCATACATTATACACCAGGACCCTAAAGTTGGCCATACAAGACTTGAAAAACAATAAGCACCACTTCTCTTCACAAACTTCAATTGAAAAATTGAAAGCACCAGGTGGAAAAAGGATGCAGCTGAACAGCAATTGTATTCATTCAGATGCAGTCATCGATTGGGTATTGAGACAGCTGTAGGGGTGGCCAATCTTGGAGTTGGGAACTGTTGACCAGAAAGACCGCAGGTTCTTTTTGATGGACTTTATCAAGCACCACCTAAGGTAGGAATCAAGGTCCTTGTTCCCAGAATTACAGTAATTGCCCGTATGATCAAAGTGACCTTCTCCACATCAAATCCCTGACCTTACTCATTTCAATATCACCTTACTCAGAGCATCCTAAAAATATAAAGGAATGACCAGCAACCTAAACAATATAGTGAACTGGATTTTAAGAAAGTAAACATAAGGAAACCTATCAAACTGATATAAATCACATAAAACAAAAAAAGCTTAAACATAAAGAAAAGAAACCAAAATTACAAATGTTCAAAGATCCAAGAGCTCACGCAAAAATATATATTTTTTACCATTTCCGAAGATGTGCACAGTCTTGTGTCCTCTGTGACTGTCCCTATTCTCATGTATTGGCTAGTTCAGTGTTTGAAAACACTTCCTGAGGCAAACCATGGACTGTAAATTTGATAGTTAAGAATATTTACTTGAATTAAAGCGGAACTCCAAGAAAACTGGTAAATGCTTTGTCCAAATAGACATATACTTCATGTTTTCCCTACCCTACGTCCTGTACAGCTAGTCTTGTAATTTTGTCCAGTCATTTTTGGGGTTATATTTCTTGTCTGGTATTTACAAGTTGTTTGGCAGGTAAAGCAGCAAACATACACTATATTACCAAACGTATTGGGACACCTGCCTTTACACACACATGAACTTTAATGGTATCCCAGTCTCAGTCCGTAGGGTTCAATATTGAGTTGGCCCACCCTTTGCAGCTAAAACTGTTTCAACTCTTCTGAGAAAGTTGTCCACAAGGTTTAGGAGTGTGTCTATGGGAATGGTTGACCATTTTCCAGAAGCGTATTTGTGAAGTCAGGCACTGATGCTCCGACAAATAGAACCCACCGCTCAGGTGACCACTTGGAATATTGGACAGCTGTAGGCTCGCCACCGTGCATCAAGTAGGGAAGAAGACAGGAATGGCAGCACTCCACACATATAAGTCCAAAAGCTTGTAAATGTATTATGAAACAGCCATGAAATACAGGGAAAATGTAGACGCGTTTCACTCGAACACCTCAAGTGAAACACGTCTACGTTTTCCCTGTATTTCATGGCTGTTTCATAATACATTTACAAGCTTTTGGACTATATGTGTGGAGTGCCGCCATTCCTGTCTTTTTCCCTACTTGAGGCACTGATGTTGGATGAGAAGGTCTGGCTCATAGTCTCTTATTCATCCCAAAAGTGTTCTATCAGGTTGAGGTCAGGACTCTGTGCAGGCCAGTCAAGTTCCTCCACCCCAAACTTGCTCATCATGTGGTGTTGTTTATCAGGGGTTGGGCTTGGCAACTCTGTGGGAACAGTTTGGGGATGGCCCCTTCCTGCTCCAACATGACTGTGTACAAAGCAAGGTTTATAAAGACATGGATGAGCGAGTTTGGGGTGGAGAAACTTGACTGGCCTGCACAGAGTCTTGACCTCAACCCAATAGAACACATTTGGGATGAATTAGAGCAGAGCCTGTGTGTCAGGCCTTCCAATCCAACATCAGAGCCTGACCTCACAAATGCGCTTCTGGTAGAATGGTCAAACATTCCCATAGACACACTCCTGAACCTTGTGGACAGCTTTGCCATTAGAGTTGAAGTTCTTATAGGTGCCAAGGGTGGCACAACTCAATATTGAACCCTACGGACTAAGACTGTGATGCCATTAAAGTTCAAGTGCGTGTAAATACAGATGTCACAATACTTTTGGTAATATAGTGTATGTGTATTTACCTGTACAAGTTTTTTTTTTTTTTTTTGGAGTTTCACTTCACCTGAATGGACTACTAATGCGTGCATGAGTTTAGTGTACTACTGTATATAAAAGCAACCAAAGGACTCAACTACATTTGGGAGAACCAAATTTTGTAAACACAAAATTAAAATGAGAAGTATACTGATATCAAGAATAAATCTGTATTCATTAAAATAAAGTCTTTCGCCATCCTCTGATTGCTTCTGGTCAACGGACCTATAATTCAGAGGTTCAGAGAAACATTGGGGTTGGAATGAGCCTCCAAACCCTTTTGGTCCTTAGAGGTTAATCCATCCGCAAGGGAGTCTTGAAAAGAAGCAGGAAGGAATTGGCACGTGTCTATGAGTTATTGTAGAGTGGTTTACAGCTGTGAACAAGTGTGGACTCTCTGGAAACTGATAAGACATTCAAAAGAATGGTGCGCTAATTCAACCTGTGTATAAATCCAAAAGACTATTGCTAAGCTGAACACCTATACAGCCTACTACTGCTGATAGTTCAGCAGCATGAATATTATTATAAAACGTAAATAATAGTAATAGATGACACGCAATGGTGGATATGTGATGAATTGTTCAAGAGAAAAATGTCCCACAAAATAACGATTATTCTAAGATCCTTCCTTAAACACCTTGCTCCAATGTGTGCCATGTAGCAATAAAATTCAGTGACATAAACCACCACCGCCACCTCCAGGTGAATTTCCCGCTCACCTTAGGGAAAGACCCCTCGGGTCAAATTATGCCTCTAGTATAGTGGTCTTTAATAACCCTGAAAGGAAACACTGCTGTATCTTTAATCCTCTTTTTCTCCTCAAGTGCGCTGTAAACTCCTAATTTGACCTAACTTAGAACAAAAAGAAAACTTTCATTGTGCAAAATTGCTTCAATAAATACAATTTTATTAAACCTAAAAATGACTACTTACATAACAATCTTCTTGTAAAATGCATACATCAAAAGCTTGGCTCCTTACCGTTTCTTCTGGGTTTACGAGGCACCGGAAGTGATGTCACGTGGCTCCGCCCGATGCGTTGTGTCACTGGTCACGTGACTTCTTCAAGGGAATGGAGCCTAGTTGGTGTGAAATCACTATCTAATTGTGCAGCTGTTCAAGTTTCACATGTGATCAAGTATCCCATACTTTTTTTTTTACTTTTCTCTGGAAACTGAGACTTTTTCTGAGTTCCGGCGGCCTCTATGGCACCCTAAAACAGACAGGAACCCAAAACCCTGGTGTGAAAATGACAATCAGCTTTAATATTGTCCTCATCGTGGCAGAGTTATGGACTGTTTGCTTTAATTTTGCTGAAGAAAGGAAAATGGAGCTTCCCTTACTCATTCATTTGTGTGTGTAAATTTAACCTCAAGCTATTGAGCTTTTGTAAACTTTACTTGCTATTTGGAAAACTATATCTGTGACTAAGGAGAGGCATGGTTGCTTCCTCACAAGGAAGTGGACCCTCTCCGTAGTTTACTTCAGGGAGAGAGAAGCTTAATAACTGAACCCGGGGTCAAACTTTACAAAAGGTCAGTTCACTGTCCTTCAGAGTTTGAGGGGCACAACTATGGGCAATGGGAGTAGAATGGCCAGTGGAAGGTGGAATGGTGCCCCGTCATCATAGTTGTCCATGGAAAGAGTAGTGCAATTGCTAAGTGGGAGAAATAGTACCTCATCATTGGTGTCAGTGGAAAGAATAGTGCCCTATCATTTGTATCAGTGGAAGGAATACTGTCCCAAGGGCCAGAGAGCAGTAAGCATGGGGCTGCATCTGGCCCTCAGACCGCAGTTTGAGAACCAATGAACTTACGTATACCTGGAGTAAGACTTTAAATATATATTTTTTGTAATAGCTAATAAAGTAACAAACTTAAATTAGGCTTTGAAGAACAGAAAAAAACTTTTTGCAATAATGTGACTTTTTTTTAAAAAAAATTCTCCTCTGTGCTTCCGCTGCCATTGGGAAAGAAATTTGTCTCTACACAGGCAATAGTAAATATTAAATAAGTAACCTTTTCCCATCCCATCAAAAAAGTGTAAGATATGTATTCAGTCTATAATAAATAGACATATTTTGCTATATACAAAAGAATTGTAGAGTATTTATCTAATACGGTGTATGATAATTTGCATTGCCGTGTAAAGTTATTACAGTATGTGGATCCAATACAGAAATAGCACCGCCTAGTGCCTAGTGTACTTGTTGATTTATTATTTTTAAGATACACTATCATATGTGTGCTGAGCCTTATAGTGCTTCAACGGTAACCACAGCTTAATGTACACCTCAGGGCAGAAGTAAAGGGGTTCTTTTTCATTACTGACCTTTTGAAACTGCTAGACTATCATTGCCTTCTCACTCACTTCAACACTTTTGAGGTCATTGACCTGGAACATATATTCGCACTTGATCAGGGTCAGCGACTTAACAAGTATTGAAGCCATAGAGTCAGTATGATAGCCAGGCAACCAGCATTTTCAGAATAAGGGGTCAGTAATGCCATAGCTCCAAACTGTCCCTGATTTTGAGGGACTGTCCCTGATTTGGAACAATTTCCCTCTTTCCTCCTTATTTTGGTCTGATCTATATAGTTGTATATAAAATGCACTATGTATCTATCAAAAAGTGTTTCCCAGTGCTAAACTTTCTAAATTGCTGCATTTGTAAATTTCAAAAGCCAATATAAAGGAATAGTAGTGATAAAAAAGCACTACCACTAAGAGGGCGTATTAGGGGTCCTATGCCTACATACTTTTGCGAATAGGTGTCCCCGTTCCATCTCAAAAAAGTGGGAGGCTTGGGCACAGACCAAGTGACAGTTCATGTGCACCTCAGTTTACATTCCAGCACAGTCTCTGTGTGCCAGGATGAATGCACTTCTGTGCAAGCATGGGAGTGACATCCAATCAAGGTGGGGGAAGACCGGCATCCGGAAGTAACGAGAGACCTTGTGGTGATTGGACCCTTGAAGCAAAGGTGGGTATCACTGAGTTTAGTTCTGCTTTAACAAGCAGGTGATTTGCTGCTAGGATGAGGGGTGTTTATAACTAACGATCCTGGTGGGGAGTAGGATCGTCGTTTAGTGGACGAACAATTTCGTCTTGATTTGAGTCACTATGGGTGGAAACGAAGTTCCCAGGTTAGTGGTGTTCCAGAGAGCAATGAAGGCCTACGGCCAGAAGGGGGTGGAACTAACCTACAGTGAGGGTACGAACGTGTCTTCACGTAAGTAGGACCGTGTGTCTCTGACACGACCTTACATTTGACTCCACGTGTACTTGACAGTGAACCAGACACGGGTTCGGAGGGTGAAAAAACTCTACCTTGCCCCTGTGGATAAGCGTTTTCATACATCCGTATCCTGGGGATTATGCGGGAG
>BLSH010254978.1:184149-205749 GCA_018402905.1 Glandirana rugosa
TCCCGTGTAGACTATATTCCCCCGACACCACACCATCCGTGTAGACTATATTCCCCCGTATATCAGATGTGTCCACCACAACACGGCCCCCTTATATCAGATGTGCCCACCACACCACAGCCCCCTTATATCAGATGTGCCCACAACAAAGCCCCCTTATATCAGATGTGCCTACAACACAGCCCCCTTATATCCAATGTGTGCCCACAACAAAACCCCCTTATATCAGATGTGCCCACAACAAAGCCCCCTTATATCAGATGTGCCCACAACAAAGCCCCCTTATATAAGATGTGCCCACCACAATCCCCTTATATCAGATGTGCCCACAACACAGCCCCCTTATATCAGATGTGCCCACAACACAGCCCTCATATCAGGTGTGCCCACCACAATCCCCTTATATCGATGTGCTCACAACACAGCCCCCTTATATCAGATGTGCCCACAACACAGCCCCCTTATATCAGATGTGCCCACAACAAAGCCCCCTTATATCAGATGTGCCCACAACAAAACCCCCTTATATTAAGGTGACCAGATTTTTAAAATGAAATCCGGGGACATATTTTATTTTTACTAGTAAGGACGGCAATCAGCGACTTATAGCTGGACTGTGATATTGCGGCGGACAAATCGGACACTAACTGACAGTTTGTGGGAATCAATGACTAATAAAGTGATCAGTGCTAAAAATATACACTGTCACTGTACTAATGACACTGGCTGGGAAGGGGTTAACATCAGGGGCAATCAAAGGGTTCAATGTGTGCCTAACAAGTGTTTTCTCACTGTGGGGGAGGTTGCTTTTACTAAGGGAAGGCACAGATCTCTGTCCCAGCAGCCATGTTATGTGACACACTGTGGCAGTGCAATGCCAGCCAGAGCCATGATAGAGTGCCTGCTGCCTGTGAGTTAGGATACCATCCATTATGCCAGAGAGACAGACACAGTACAATCTAGTCTATTCACAGACATCCCCAAAGCACACCGGTGTTGAAGCCTTGAAGGCACTGACAGCCCCACAATCAGATCCACTTCACCTCTGTGCCTGCTGCTGGACACCATCAGCTGATCTCAGCTGCCTTTCTCTGCCTGTCCCCACCACTGCCCGCCTCACAGCCTCTCAAGTCTAACTCTTCGGGCCCCAGCTACTACTGGGTGGGGAGCGGAACTGAGCATATTAAGATTACTCCGCTGGGGAAGGCAAGGAGATAGGCAGGCAGGTGGCTGGCCAGGACTTGAGCCAAGGCAGGAGAACATGCGAGCGGGAATTACGCCCCCCCCCAAGCTAGGAGGGGGGGTGTAATACAGATTTTTTTTATTAATTCTGCACTGGCTGTCTTTGAAATGGTTTGAGCCCCTGTTCAAATCCAATCAGGGGACAAAACTGGGGACGGATTTGGTCCGGGGACAGCGTCCTCAATCCGGGCACTGTCCCCTGAAACCGGGGACGTCTGGTCACCCTACCTTATATAAAATGTGCCCACCACAACAAGGCCCCCTTATATCAGATGTGCCCATCACACAACTCACTACAGCCCCCTTTTCCCCTGTACTCACTAACTGCAAAGAGGTTTCTCACAGTCTTCACACACTATTCCTCGGCAGTGCTGCTGAGACCTCTCAGTCTGTGCTGGCTCTCTATTGCCCCCTGCAGGCTGGGGGGAGAAGGACACCTAATCCTCTCTCCATCTATGGGCCACGATCCTGTCTGAATAATTTGTCCAATTTTGAGGGGAGCTCAAAACCGGGCACATGATTTAAAACCCGGACTGTACAGGTGAATCCCGTACAGGTGGCAACCCTAGATGACAGCCTGCTGTCTGCTGAAAATGGGTCACAGGAGTGCAAAATGAACTGCACTCCTGTGATCCACAGGAGCAATACAGCCAAACAAGCTTTGTCTGAACTTCTCCTTGGGCCCTTATTGTAACCATTAGGATTCACAAAATTTGCATGTAAAATCACATTACCGTATAAATTAAAATTGGTATAGTAATTATAGAATAAGGCAACTTTTTCTGAAAACAGAGGATTCAGTGGATTCTGTGCAGATCTTATGTTCATTTCACAGTATTAGGCAGCAGCTGTCTGGCATGTCTGTCACACTCGCCATATGGGTAGTGGAACTGAATCAATGCCATACACTGCCTGACACATATGGCAATGAATTGCTACTAATAACAACTATCATCTGTTACTGCATTTAATGAGAGTCTACATCGAGCAATGTGACAGCTTACACTGCTTATGTACAGCCCCCGCTGTCTAAACACACAAGTAGCCTTTTTATGGCGTGGACCAGTACTTAAAGAAATGCCGCCAATGTAAAATAATGGGGTAGGGACAATGAGCTGGACACAAATCTAAAGAAGGCTGAAGATAGTTGGTATTTCAGACTGGTGGCTTGGGTTTGGCGACTCTTCACCAAACAGGGCCCCTCAGAGGTAGGGGGTCATCCAGATCTAGAAAACCACATAAAGCCAATAACAGCATCTATACGTCATCATTAGCTTGCACTAGAATGTGGTGAGGGAAACCTGCAATCCATGCGCGTTTCCAGCACCACGGTCAAGACGCTCTGCCCTTGAGATTTGCAGTACAATGTTAACACCCCAAATGCAGTATTTTTTCCTGCACCGAATCGCATGGTACAAAACAACCATGTGATGCAGTTGCAGTGCATTTCCAAAAGTAGTCCAGGAACTACTTTGGTGCAATTTGGGCCCATTCAGAATGTATGGGCTCCAATTGCACCACACTGAATTGCATGTAAATTGCGTTGCATTACAATCTGATTGATTGTACAACCTAGATTATAGATTTGCCATTTATTGTGTAGTGTGAAAGCCAGACTGGATATAAATGAAATGGATTTGCTTATGTGAGCCTTTTTACAACAAATTTGTTGGTAAATCTAAAACTTGTCCACTCTACAAAAAATCCTATCAAAGTGAGCAGCACTGTGTCAGCTGTCAAATACACATTTGAAGTTAATAAGTTTAGCAAAATTCAATATTAGGCAGGCAGGGGGTCTACAGAAAACAAAACAAAACAAAACAAAAAAATTGACAAGTGGTCTATGGGCGAAAAAGTTTGGAAACCTCTGCTCAAATCTTTCTTCATATCTGAGCTCCTCCATGCTTCTTATCAGTTTGGTTTCCCTTCTCTGTACATTCTCCAGTTCCCCCATATCCTTTGACTGTCCACCAATGTAATGGGGCAATGCAATTTCTTTTCTAACCATTTTCTATATGTTTTATTTCAATATAACTTACTAAGAATAAGTCCAATTGCACACAGGCGTAATAATCTACTGATATTTATACTCAGGATCTTGTTGACAGAAAGATCCTGAGTAAAACGTTCTGTAAGACCTTATGTAAGCACGCATATAGGCTTGCAAAGGTACATAAGTGTGCAGACGAGTAAAATTCTTCTTCGTTGCCAATGTTGTAATATACTCATTTATGCTGACATAAACATGCTTACAAGATGCGCAAATATTACTGCACTCAAATGTAAAACTTTCAATTTCTGTTTTATGGCTCTACTCATTGCTGTATTACTGACCCTCACTCAGCTGTGTGCATTGTTCCATAGACAACAATACATCTAATTTCAAATCAGTAAAAATCGTGGCTTTTTTTACTCCCGTGTGCAAGAGGCCTAATATTGTTGTAAAGAGCAGCCTGCAAAAGATTTCACCCTGCACCCAGGTGAGGGCTGGCAGCCTTAGGCCTGGGGGGCAAGTCCAGTCAAGTGGCCCATTGAACCACTGAATCAGCTCACCATCCATGCCCAACTGGTTTTATAATAGATATTGATGTTATGAAGCAATACAAATATGATACAATGTGGTAACATAATTTAATGTTAATAGCAACAAAGGAGCTTTAACAAAAATAATGCATCAATGCAGCCTCACCAGTGCCCATCAATGCAGCCTCACCAGTGCCCCCTCCCCCTTTGCCTGCAGGCAGTTGGTGGCTGCGCCCCTGGCCCCTACTTCCTTCCTCCACAAGAAGAAAAAAGCGTGAGCAGCAGCAGCTGTCAGCCATTTTAAATGTAAGTTAGGGTGGCCTGGGGGCAATTGCCACCCTGCCCCCCAGCCCAGCCCTCCCCTGCCTGCACCAATCACAAACTGATATATAACATGCCCCTTGATACCACTAATATGCTTGCATAAATAGATATATCACAATAGACCTCAATTTCACATTCAAGTCATAGCACATAATTGTAGGATTGCCATGTAAATCATAATAATAGTGTCCATAAAAATATCCCAACGCCACATGAGTCCTTTTCTGACTGCAAGTGAAAAAACTCCACCAGTGCTTATCCAAAAAATAGTAACGGTGGCAACTCACCAGAAAATGCTGACCCCTTTTTACAGGAAGGTCACTATAGGCATAATCTGGAAAATACTGTGCCAAAATCCCAGCACTAGGTGTGTACAGTAGGACATATACGAGCGAGACGAATGCCCGAGCCGGTCGCCTGGATGTCCTTACTCGTCTATCCAGCAATAGTGTGCGCTCCAAACCTCGATTTCGTATCATGATGTGATAAGGAGTACAAAGACCTGGAAGTGCTGCTGTGTTAAGAACGTCTCTGATGTACGTTTCGCCGTGTATGGCGTCTTCAGGGAGTGACATAATACTGCTTCCGGATGTGTATTTATATACATGTGCTGTGTGATAATTGGTTGCACTTAGAAATGACGAGAAAAGGGGCGGTATCATTCTAACGAGGACTATCAACTCAGATATGTGCCATCACACCCAGTTCCTGGATCTCTCTTAAAACCATATTATTAACACAAATTCATTTATCAACTAATACAAAACATCTTATGGCTTCTTTCGTGCCTAGGTTTAAAAATTGCATATAAAACGGCCCATAGCCATGCTAAGTATGACAATATTGTACAACACAATATCTTATTTAAAATTGACATGGCGGCACCTAGTGGAATTGTCTGGGATTGCAGGTCTCCGAAGAACTAGATGCCATATTGCAAATTGTAATAAACTTTTTACTACCACATACATGGTTATGTTTAAAACAATCTTAGCTGTAGCGCTCAAACTATAACACCCCATTCCTACACCCTCACACAGAACGTTCTCATCCTGATATTGCATATAACCCAATTTGAATGGGACCTCAATGTGCCTTTGGTAAAAGGAGGAGTGCTTTAATGTGCCCCTATCTCCAAACCAGGTAGCACTGAATAGGGATTACTAAAAAGACTTTTCCATTAAGGATACTTTAAAAATTCTTTAGAAACTTCCCCAATTTAATACATCTATAACTAATCAGTGATGATAGAATCATGTCAAAGTCTAACTTCAAAAGTGTTGTAAATAGATTCCCCTTTCTTGTCCCTGTATAGGGTCCATCATGACAGACCATGACTTACCCATACTGAACCTATTAATAGTATGTTAAGAAACAATTAAGTTTTATATCTTTGTTTAATCCAGGGCGATTGGACCCTGGGAAAACGTTTTCTTGGGCCCCCCCATGCAATATCACTCTCCACCTGCTCTAAGACATACAATAAATAGCAGCTAGACTCAAAATCAGTTTACTGAATCAGATCAAGCAGTGATTGTGATTGTTTTCCAGAGGTTACAGCATATCATTACCGCTTACTGACTGGTTGCTAGAGGTTACAGCACACATTACGGCTCACTGATTATTTGCTAGATGTTACAGCACATGCTTGTTTGGTTGCTAGAGATTACTGTACATCAATACTGCTCACTGATTGGTTGCCAGAGGTTACTGCACATCATTACTGCCCACAGATGGGTTGCTAGAGGTTACAGCACATCATCTTCTCACTGCCGGCACACCATGGACTGGGGAGTGCAAAGTCGCTTTTCTGACATCACAGAAACATGCTGGCCTTTAGCAGATACACAGCATTGCCATCAATTATTAATAACTTCCTCACGCATCTGCTGACATATGCTGTGGACTTTCAAGCATGCCTTTGTCTCCCCAGTGGGAAGCATTCAGTATAGGTGATGGTGAATATGACCTCTGAGAGGCATGATATACATATGAATGCCACCTTTATTTACATATCAATGCAGCTGGCCGCCACTATTTATGTATGAATGCTGCTGCTATTTACATATCAATGCCAGTTATTTACATGTAAACACAGGGTCTGCAGGTGAGTCATCTGTACACAACATTAGGGCAGAGTTGGGCAGCTTTAGTAGCAGCACTTAGATATTGGGACACAGCACAGGACTAAAACTTAAAGGGACAAGGGAATTTAAACCAGGATAGTTGGCAAGTATGAGGCAGCTGCTTTGGGCCTCACAACAATGACAGAGCCCAAAGCAGCTGCCCCTTTTGCCCTGCCTTAAAGATGGCCCTGGTTTAATCCCAAAGGCTGTAAACTGTAACTTATGGATCCATTGTGTTTCCATTTGAGAAACTGCCTTTGTCATGTCCATCCCTCTCCAATGTGGCACAAATCTATCTATACCTTAGAACCTCCGTTTGGGAGGGTCCCGATTATGGACTTGTTTGAAGTGGTTGGAAATGCTGTGTAATTTAAATCCTTTTTTAATATTATCTATGTGCTCCCCCACTCTTTTGGCCAGCGTACGGGTGATTCTGCCAACATATTGGTAGTTGCATGGGCACATGAGCAAATAGGTGACATATCTAGATTCACAGGTAATGAATCTTCCAATCTTAAACTCATCATCTGTGGTCTGTGAAGAAAAGGTAGTAATTCCTCTGATCCTGGGAGATCCTACATGCCCTACACCTCCTGCATCTAAAAAAACCTTTTCGATCTAGAAATGTGGGTCTTCTGGCAGGTGACCTGGGGACATTTTTTGCCACTAAATCCCTAAGCCTTGGAGCGCTTCTATATATAAACTTGGGCCCGAGTGATTTTTTTTTGATTTCTTGATTAGTCTTTTGGTGTTTGGCGATCGTGGTGGGACGGGGAGGCCCTCCTCTGGTTGGTTCGCTTCCCTCTGGCGCCATCGCTGCCCCCCCCCCCCTCGGTGCCCCCATGGCTTTCTCTTCGGAGTGGTCTCGGGTTTGGAGCTTTGGGGGGGCGGCATGTGGGCGGTGGGTGTGTGCGGGTGGGTGGTGCTCCGACTGGGCCTCCTGCGTCCCGCCACTTGGGAGCATGCGCTATAATCGACCCTCTGGGCATTAGCCAATATGGGGGGGTCGGCGCATGCTCCTTAACGTTGCCCCACCCACTGCCTCCACACTTACTGGATGACATGCTTGCTGGGTGCTCGGTTGTTGGGTCTTTTGTTTTTGGTGCCACCATTCAGCTCACATGTCTGTGGCGCTTGCGGATGACGTGGCCTCTGAGCGTCAGTAATTTTGGTGCCAAACGGCCCTATTTGAGGCCGGCGTCGATCTGTCTGGGTCTCTTAGCACTGAAGGTAGGACATGCTGTTTGTCATAGGAGGAGATTGCCTTTGAAGGTGAGATGTTTTAGCTGTACCAAGGCAAGTTGGGGGCTGGTATGCCGGCTGCTATCCCTTTCCTCTTTAGATTTTGATTCATCATAGGGTGGATGCCTATTTTGTTTCGGGTTTCTTCGGGCTTTCACTACCTACTATCTCTTATTCTGTGTCTAGGGAATATTTCCTCCACGCTGGACATTCATGGCAGTCTTTTTTAATGCGGAGATCCTTTATATATATATATTTTGAGATAGCGGGCATCTGCCTGTTTAGGCATTGTTAGAGACATCTGAGTATTGATGTTTGCCTATGGATGGTATGCCATCTTCGGATGGTTAGAATATTTGTGATGCCTAATCATTATTTATATTTGTTGATAGGCCAACTCGTTGGATTTATGCATACTAGACGCTAACGCGTCTCCATTGCGGGATAGCACATATTTTTTGACGCCACTGCTCTCCTCCGGACTCCACTGCAGCCATCTTTACACCTTTGGGACTATTTTATATATATATATATACATACATTTTGAGATGAGAGACCTCAATGGTCCGTTTTCTATTACTATTTTTTATCTTTTTTGGATTTCTATAAAGATCCTCTAGAGACCTCAGTCTTTCACTGGCTCCCACAGCATGGATTGATTTCCCCTGTTCTTTGCACCATAAGGTAACCATATACATTCTATAAGATGATACCAGTAACAGAGATGTAAATACTATGATCACAAAACATTATCATCAGTAATTTGTTGGTGATTAGATCTAATTGTCTAATGATACTATTAGTGTAATAATGTCCTAGAAATAGGATATTGTATTGATATGTCTATTCTATATTTTATCAGACTGTTTCTATCCACATAGGGATCATATACCCCAATCTGGTTCTCGTTTCCCCTGAAGAAGCCATACCAGGCGAAACGCGTCAGAGGATTCCTATACCTTTCATCCTCGTGCCTCCGACCATTGCAGCCATTCATGTCTGCATGCTTGTTTGAATTTCAAGGGAGAGCGCTGATTTCAGGGGTTATGTATTTATCTATGTCTATAGGAAGTAATTAGTGGACAGTCTTTGTTTGTTTCTACAAGCCCTATTGGTCGGCAGGTTTTTAATATGGATTAATAAATGTTATTTTGTAGCATCTATGTTATCATTCGTTCTTTCAGAGGTGGGGCCGACCAGCACTATTAAAGTCCCATTATTCTCTACTGGGGTCTCACTACCCTGTGTAATTAGTCTCATGTCTCTCTAGGGATGTGGTGCTGGTCACAAGTGTTGGTCTGTACCTAATTTGGTTTCTAGTTTCCGGATTATGCCTATATTGACCTTTCTGTAAAAAGGGGTCAGAATTTTCTGGTGAGTTGCCACCCTCACTTTTTTTGGATAAGCACTGGTGGAGTTTTTTCACTTGCAATCAGAAAAGGACTCACGTGGTTTTGGGATATATTTATGGACACTAATATTATGATTTACATGCCAATGCTACAATTATATGCTATGAAATTGAGGTCTATTGTGATATATCTATTTATGCAAGCATATTAGTGGTATCAAGAGGCATGTTATATATCAGTTTATGATTGGTGCAGGGTGAAATATTTTGCAGGCTTTGTGTTTTTCACTAGCATATATTCACTATACAGCCTAGTCAGCGCCAAAACCTTCCAATTTTTTTATAAGATTTAGTGGTATTCACCATCTAAGGGACTGCGACTTATGCAGGCTTACGATACACTTGTTTATTGGATAGGCGCCATTCTCCCTTATTGTTTTTATCTGCTGGAAATATGGAGGAGGGTATCCTATAAGGTATCAGATACCTCAAACTCTATCTCATGCACCATCGCTCCATACAAAGTCAAATCACCCCCATATAGTTAATACAGGGAGTGGATGGTAGCGTTATTCTCTAGATCAGTGGTCTCCAAACTGTGGCCCTTTGCTTGCTTTTACTTGGCCCTTGGAGCATTATTCCCCCCCTCTCAGCAACAGTGGGGCATAGTTCCTTCCACTGACACTGGCAATGGGGCACTACTCCTCGTATTGATGGTGCACTATTTGCCCCTACCAACGTGGGGCATTTGTTTTACCCCTCTGATGCCAGGAAATTTCTACTTTCATTGGCCACAGTCCTGCCCCCCAAAAGTTTGAAGAACAGTAAATTGGCCCTTTGTTTAGAACATTTGGAGACCTCTGCTCTAGATATATATGCATATATTTAAGGAAGACTACAGATCCACAAAGAAATCTTCAAAGAGGATCAACCTGTCAATTATAAACAGCTATATTAACCGCTTCACCACCGGAAAGATTTCCTACTATAGGACAAGAGCAATTTTTGCGATTCGGCACTGTGTCGCTTTAACTGACAATTGCGTGGTCGTGCGACGTTGTACCCAAACAAAATTTGCGTCCCTCTTGTGTCATTTCTGATCACCACTATAAACAAAAAAGATCGTCAATTTTGCAAAAAAAAAAAACAATATTTCTTACTTTTTGCTAAAATACAAATCCAAAAAAAAAATAAAAAAACAAATGTATTCATCGGGTTTGACCGATTTATATTCTTCCTCATATTTTTGGTAAAAAAAATCGCAATCTGGGTTTATTTATTGGTTTGCGCAAAAGTTGCCACGTTTACAAACCATGAGAATTCATTTCTGGCGTTTTTTACATTTATACAGCGATCAGAAATTTAAATATCCACTGATTACTGTGTAAATGTCATTGGCAGTGAAGGGGTTAACCTGCAGGGGGAGATCTAGGGGTTAACTGTGTTCCCTAGGCGTGTTCTAACTGTGAGGGGGCTGGGTTACCATGGGCATAAGAGATTTAACTGATCCCAGTGACAGGGATCAGTAGATATCTTAGATGGCCACTGACAGCAGGGAACCGCTGTGTTTACATCGGCAGTTCCCCATTCTTTCTCTCTGCCGGGTCATTGCGGCTTGCCGGAGGACATTGGGTCCGCCCGACCCACGAGCACACTACTGCAGAGTGCGGCAGGCATGAGAGCGTGCCGGCGGCAGCGCGCTCCCGCCCGCTAAGTACGCACGCGCGGATCGCCAATTATCGCCAAGGCCCAGGGGTGCGATTTTGCACTCCATGGACTATTTTCCAGGGACTATTTTTGGGATCCAAGACCCGGAAGTGCGATTTTGAGCTCCCGGGACCATTCTTGGGCTCCCAAGCCCGGGAGTGCGATTTTGAGCTCCCGGGACCATTTTCAGGTTACCAAGCCCGGGAATGCGATTTTGAGCTCCAGGGACCATTTTCGGCTTCCCAGGCCCGGGATTGCGATTTTGAGCTCCAGGGACCATTTTCGGCCTCCCAGGCTTGGGAGTGTGATTTTTAGCTCCTGGGACCATTTTCGGCCTCCATGGCCCGGGAGTGCGATTTCTTTCTTTTTTCGCAGTATTTAATCACCACTGATTTTTTATTTTTATTATATAAATGTAGTGGGTGCCCCACTCTGTCACCCTTGACCTCTCCAACTGGCCGTCGCGAGTACACAGGCTTTTCACAGAGGGAGAGCTGCCTGTCAGTTTCTGCAAGGGGGATTCCCACCTCCTTTTCTCTTCACTTACTGCATGCTAACAGAGGCATCTGCCCACTCTGCTCTAATCCCTGTGTCCTTATTGGCAGGAGGAGGATAGGCAATTACAGGAGCAAATCAGAAGGACTTTAACAAGCAGCAGTTGCAAAGGATACTGGGAGTTTTGGGAGCATGGGAGTGCGATTTTGAACTCCCACTGACCATTTTCAGCCTCCCAGCCCTGGGAGAGCTATTTTGAGCTCCGGGGACCATTTTTCCCAGCCCCAGGAGTGCGATTTTGAGCTCTCGGGATGATTTTTGGCCTCAAAGGCCCGGGACCTGGGAGTGCGATTTTAAGCTCCCGGGACCATTTCAGCCTCCGAGCCCCGGGAGTGCGATTTTGAGCTCCTGGGACCGTATTATGGCTCCCAGGCTGGGAGTGTGATTTTGAGCTCCCGGGAATATTTTCAGCCTCCCAGCCACAGCAGTGGGATTTTGAGATCCCGGGATGGTTTTCGGGCTCCCAGGCCCGGGAGTGCGATTTTGAGCTCCCGGGACCATTTTATGGCTTCCAGGCTGGGAGTGCGATTTTGAGCTCCCGGGACCGCTGTCGGGCTCCCAGGCCCGGTAGTGCAATTTTGAGCTTGCGGGACCATTTTCAGCCTCCCAGCCCCCGGAGTGCGATTTTGAGCTCCCGAGACCATTTTCGGCCTCCCAGCCCCGGCAGTGGGATTTTTTGAGCTCCCAGGACTGTTTTATGGCTCCCAGGCTGGGAGTGCGATTTTGAGCTCCCATGACCGTTTTATGGCTCCCAGGCCCGGAGTGCAATTTTGAGCTTGCGGGACAACTTTCGGCCTGCCAGGCCCGGGAGTGTGATTCTGAGCTCCTGGGACCATTTTCGGGCTCCCAGTCCCAGGAGTGCGATTTTGAGCTCCCAGGACCATTTTCGGCTTCCCAGGCCTGGCAGTGCGATTTTGAGCTCCCGGGACCATTTTCGGCCTCCCAGGCATGTAAGTGTAATTTTGAGCTTGCGGGACAACTTTCGGCCTGCCAGGCCCGAGAGTGTGATTCTGAGCCCCTGGGACCATTTTCGGACTCCCAGTCCCAGGAGTGCGATTTTGAGCTCCCGGGACCATTTTCGGCCTCCCAGGCCTGGCAGTGCGATTTTGAGCTCCCAGGACCGTTTTCGGGCTCCCAGGCCCAGGAGTGCAATTTTGAGCTTGCGGGACAACTTTCGGCCTGCCAGGCCCAGGAGTGTGATTCTGAGCTCCTGGGACCATTTTCGGGCTCCCAGTCCCAGGAGTGCGATTTTGAGCTCCCAGGACCATTTTCGGCCTCCCAGGCCTGGCAGTGCGATTTTGAGCTCCCGGGACCATTTTCAGCCTCCCAGGCATGGGAGTGTAATTTTGAGCTCCTGGCACCGTTTTCGGGGTCCCAGGCCCAGGAGTTCGATTTTGGCTCCCAGGCCGTGAGTGCGATTTTGAGCTCCCGGGAATATTTTCGGCTCCCAGCCACGACAGTGGGATTTTAAGATCCCGGGACGGTTTTCGGACTCCCAGGCCCGGGAGTGCGATTTTGAGCTCCCGGGACCATTTTATGGCTCCCAGGCCGGGAGTGCGATTTTGAGCTCCCGGGACCGTTTTCGGGCTCCCAGGCCCGGTAGTGCAATTTTGAGCTTGCGGGACCATTTTCAGCCTCCCAGCCCCGGGAGTGCGATTTTGAGCTCCCGAGACCATTTTCGGCCTCCCAGCCCCGGCAGTGGGATTTTTTGAGCTCCCAGGACTGTTTTATGGCTCCCAGGCTGGGAGTGCGATTTTGAGGTCCCAGGACCGTTTTATGGCTCCCAGGCCCGGATGCGATTTTGAGCTCCCGGGACCGTTTTCGGGCTCCCAGGCCCAGGAGTGCAATTTTGAGCTTGCGGGACAACTTTCGGCCTGCCAGGCCCAGGAGTGGGATTCTGAGCTCCTGGGACCATTTTCAGGCTCCCAGTCCCAGGAGTGCGATTTTGAGCTCCCAGGACCATTTTTGGCCTCCCAGGCCTGGCAGTGCGATTTTGAGCTCCCGGGAATATTTTCGGCCTCCCAGCCACGACAGTGGGATTTTAAGATCCCGGGACGGTTTTCGGACTCCCAGGCCCGGGAGTGCGATTTTGAGCTCCCGGGACCGTTTTATGGCTCCCAGGCCGGGAGTGCGATTTTGAGCTCCCGGGAATATTTTCGGCCTCCCAGCCACGACAGTGGGATTTTAAGATCCCGGGACGGTTTTCGGACTCCCAGGCCCGGGAGTGCGATTTTGAGCTCCCGGGACCATTTTATGGCTCCCAGGCCGGGAGTGCGATTTTGAGCTCCCGGGACCGTTTCCGGGCTCCCAGGCCCGGTAGTGCAATTTTGAGCTTGCAGGACCATTTTCGGCCTCCCAGCCCCGGCAGTGGGATTTTTTGAGCTCCCAGGACTGTTTTATGGCTCCCAGGCTGGGAGTGCGATTTTGAGCTCCTAGGACCGTTTTATGGCTCCCAGGCCCGGAGTGCGATTTTGAGCTCCCGGGACCGTTTTCGGGCTCCCAGGCCTGGGAGTGCAATTTTGAGCTTGCGGGACAACTTTCGGCCTGCCAGGCCCGGGAGTGTGATTCTGAGCTTGCGGGACAACTTTCGGCCTGCCAGGCCCAGGAGTGCGATTTTGAGCTCCCGATACCATTTTCGGTCTCCCAGGCCCGGGAGTGTGATATTGAGCTCCTGGGCCATTTTCAGCCTCCCAGGGCCGGAAGTGCGATTTTGAGCTCCTGGGATCATTTTCGGGCTCCCAGCCCCAGGAATGCGATTTTGAGCTTCTGGGACCAATTTTGGCCTCCCAGCCTCGGGAGTGCGATTTTGAGCTCCTGATACCATTTTCGGTCTCCCAGGCCCGGGAGTGTGATTTTTAACTCTATGAGCTCTGAGCTTTCTTTTCGCAGCGTTTAATCACCGCTGATTTTTTATTTTTTATCATATAAATGTAGCGGGTTCCCCACTCTGTCACCCTTGACCTCTCCAACTGGCCGTCGCGAGTACAGAGGCTTTTCACAGAGGGAGACCTGCCTGTCGGTTTCTGCAAGGGGGATTCCCACCTCCATTTCTCTTCACTTACTGCATGCTAACAGAGGCATCTGCCCACTCTGCTCTAATCCCTGTGTCCCTATTGGCAGGAGGAGGAGAGGCAATTACAGGAGCAAATCAGAAGGACTTTAACAAGCAGCAGCTGCAAAGGATATGGGGAAGTTTTCAGCCTCCCAGCCCAGGAGTGCGATTTTGAACTCCCATGGACCATTTTCAGTCTCCCAGCCCCGTGAGTGCTATTTTGAGCTCCAGTGACATTTTTACCCACCCCCAGGAGTCCGATTTTGAGCTCCTGGGACCATTTTTGGGCTCCCAAGCCTGGGAGTGTGATTTTGAGCTCCTGGGACCATTTTCAGCCTCCCAGGGCTGGATTTGCGATTTTGAGCTCCTGGGACCATTTTCGGGTTCCCAGCCCCGGGAGTGTGATTTTGAGCTCCCGGGACCAATTTTGGCCTCCCAGCCTCGGGAATGCAATTTTGAGCTCCCGATACCATTTTTGGGATCCCAGGCCCAGGAGTGCGATTTTGAGCTCTATGAGCTCTTTGAGCTTTCTTTTCGCAGTATTTAATCACCACTGATTTCTTTTTTGTTATATAAATGTAGCGGGTGCCCCACTCTGTCACCCTCGACCTCTTCAAGGCCCGGGAGTGCAATTTTGAGCTTGCGGGACAATTTCCAGCCTGCCAGGCCTGGGAGTGTGATTCTGAGTTCCTGGGCAATTTTCGGGCTCCCAGTCCCAGGAGTGCGATTTTGAGCTCCTGGGACAATTTTCGACCTCCCAGGCCTAGGAATGCGATTTTCAGCTCCCAGGACCGTTTTCGGCCTCCCAGCTCCGGCAGTGGGATTTTAATACCCTGGGACAGTTTTCTGGCCCCCAGGCCCAGGAGTGCGATTTGGAGCTCCCTGGACCGTTTTTGGGCTCCAAGGCCCGGGAGTGCGATTTTGAGCTTGCGTGACCATTTTTGGCCTGCCATGCCCAGGAGTGCGATTTTGAGCTTGCGGGACCATTTTCGTGCTCCCAGGCCCAGGAGTGCGATATTGAGCTCCCGGGACCATTTTCGGGCTCCCAGGCCCGGGAGTGCGATATTGAGCTCCCGGTACCATTTTCGGGCTCCCAGGCCCGGGAGTTCGATATTGAGCTCCCGGTACCATTTTTGTTCTCCCGGGCCCAGGAGTGTGATTTTGAGCTCCTGTAACCATTTTCAGCCTCCCAGGGGTGCGATTTTTAGCTCCCAGGACAGTTTTATGGTTCCCAGGCCGGGTGTGCGATTTTGAGCTCCCGGGAATATTTTCGGCCTCCCAGCTATGGCAGTGTGATTTTGAGATCCTGGGACAGCTTTTGGGTTCCCAGGCCCGGGAGTGCCAAGTTTGAGCTCCCGGGACCATTTTATGGCTCCCAGGCCGTGAGTGTGATTTTGAGCTCTTGGGACCGTTTTTGGGCTCCCAGGCCTGGTAGTGCGATTTTGGGCTCCCGGGCCCAATTTCGGTCTCCCAGGCCCTGTTGTGCGATTATGATTTCCCGAGGCCATTTTCGGACTTCCTGGCCAGGTAGTGCGATTTTGGGCTCCTGGGCCCATTTTCAGTCACTTAAGCCCGGTTGTGCGATTTTGGACTCCCGGGCCCATTTTAGATCTCCCAGGCCCGGTAGCGTGATTTTGAGCTTCTGGGCCCATTTTCGGTTTCCCAGGCCTGGTAGTGCAATTTTGGGCTCCAGGGCCCATTTACAGTCTCCCAGGCTGGGTATTCCAATTTTGGGCTCCCGGGCCCATTTTCGGTCTTTTAGACCCAGTATTGTGATTTTTTTGCTCCCAGGCACATTTTCGGTCGCCCAGGCCTGGTTGTGCGATTTTGGGCTCCCGGGCCCAATTTCGGTCTACCAGGCCTTGTAGTGTGATTTTGGGCTCCCGGGCACATTTTCAGTCTCCCAAGCCCAGTAGTGTGATTTTGGGCTCCCCAGCCCATTTTCAGTTTCCCTGGCCTGGTAGTACAATTGTGGGCTCCCGGGCCCATTTTCGGTACTCCCAGGCCGGTAGTGTGATTTTGGGCTTCCAGGCCCATTTTCGGTTTCCCAGGCCCAGTAGTGCGATTTTAATGGCTCCCAGGCCGAGAGTGCGATTTTGAGCTCCCGGGACCGTTTTCGGGCACCTAGGCCGGGTAGGGCGATTGTGGGCTCCCGGGCCCATTTTAGATCTCCCAGGCCCGTTAGTTAGATTTTGGGCTCCCGGGCCCAATTTCAGTCTCCCAGGCCCGGTTGTACGATTTTGAGTTCCCGAGGCCATTTTCGGACTTCCAGGCCCGGTAGTGTGATTTTGGGCTCCTGGGCCCATTTTCGATCTTCCAGGCCCGGTAGTGTGATTTTGAGCTCCTGGGCCCATTTTCAGTTTCCCAGGCCTGGTAGTGCGATTTTGGGCTCCCGGGCCCATTTTCGGTCTCCCAGGCTTGGTAGTGTGATTTTGGGCTCCCGGGTCCATTTTTGTTCTCCCAGGCCCAGTAGTGTGATTTTGGGCTCCCGGGCCCATTTTCGGTCTCATACCCGGTAGTGTGATTTTGGTCTCCCGGGCCCATTTTTGGTCTCCCGGGCCCATTTTTGGTCTCCCAGGCCCGGTAGTGTGATTTTGGGCTCCCGGGCCCATTTTCAGTCTCCCTGGCCCGGTAGTGTGATTTTGGGGTCCCAAGGCCATTTTCGAACATCTGGGCCCGGTAGTGCGATTTTGGGCTCCCGGGCCCATTGTCGATTTTCCAGGCCCTGTTGTGCGCTTTTGGGCTCCCGGGCCCATTTTTGGTCTCCCAGGCCCAGTAGTGTGATTTCGGGCTCCCCGGCACATTTTTGGCATCCCAGGCCCGGTAGTGCAATTTTGGGCTCCCAGACCCATTTTCTGTCACCCAAGCCCGGTTGTGCGATTTTGGACTCCCGGGCCCATTTTTGATCTCCCAGGCCTGGTAGTTTGATTTTTGGGCTCCCGGGCCCATTTTCGGTTTCCCATGCCCAGTAGTGCGATTTTGGGCCCCCGGGCCCATTTTCAGTCTCCCAGGCCAGGTATTGCAATTTTTTGCTCCCGGGCCCATTTTCGGTCTCCCAGACTGGTAGTGTGATTTTGGTCTCCAAGGCCCAGTTATGTGATTTTAAGCTCACAAGGCCATTTTCGGACTTCCAGGCCCGGTAGTGCGATTTTGGGCTCCTTCGCCTATTTTTTATCCCCAGTCCCGGTTGTGTGATTTTGGGCTCCCGGACCCATTTTCAGTTTCCCAGGCCTGGTAGTGCGATTTTGGGCTCCCGAGCCCATTTTCGGTCTCCCAGGCCCGGTAGTGCGATTTTTGGCTCCCGGGCCCATTTTCGATCTCCCAGGCCCAGTTGTGTGATTTTGGGCTCCTGGGCCCCTTTTTGGTCTCCCAGGCGGGGTATTGCAATTTTGGGCTCCTGGGCCCATTTTCGGTTTCCCAGGCCCAGTAGTGCAATTTTGGGCTCCTGGGCCCATTTTCACTCTCCCAGGCCCGGTAGTGTGATTTTGGGCTCACAGGCCCAATTTCGGTCTCCCAGGCCGGTTAGTGCGATTTTGGGCTCCCGGGCCCATTTTCGAACTCCCAGACCCGTTAGTGTGATTTTGAACTCCTGGGCTTATTTTCGATCTGCCAGGCCCGGTAGTGTGATTTTGGGCTCCCGGGCCAATTTTCGGTTTCCCAGGCCTGGTAGTGTGATTTTGGGCTCCTGAGCCCATTTACAGTCTCCCAATCCGGGTTTTGCAATTTTGGGCTCCCTGGCCCATTTTTGGTCTTTTAGGCCCAGTAGTGTGATTTTGGGCTCCTGGGCCCATTTTTGGTCTCCCAGGCCCGGTTGTGCGATTTTGGGCTCCTGGGCCCATTTTTGTTCACCCAAACTCGGTTGTGCGATTTTGGACTCCCGGGCCCATTTTTGATCGCCCAGGCCCGGTAGTTTTATTTTGGGCTTCCGGGCCCATTTTTGGTTTCCCTGGCCCTGGTGCAATTTTGAGTTCCCAAGACTTTTTGGGCTCCCGTGCCCGGTAGTGCGATTTTGGACCCCAGGCCCGTTAGTGTGATTTTGGGCTCCCGGGCCCATTTTCGGGCTCCCAAGCCCGGGAGTGCGATATTGAGCTCACGGTACCATTTTCGTGCTTCCAGGCCCAGGGGTGCGATTTTGAGCTCCCGGGACCGTTTTATGGCTCCCAGGCTGGGAGTGCGATTTTGAGCTCCCGGGAATATTTTCGGCCTCCCAGCCACGGCAGCGTGATTTTGAGATCCCGGGACAGTTTTTGGATCCTAGGCCCGGGAGTGTGATTTTGAGCTCCTGGGACCATTTTCGGGCTCCCAGGCCCGGTAGTGCGATTTTGGGCTGCCGGGGCATTTTCGGTCTCCCAGGCCCGTTTGTGTGATTTTGAATTCCCGAGGCCATTTTTGGACTTCCAGGCCCGGTAGTGCAATGTTGGGCTCCTGGGCCCATTTTCAGTCACCCAAACCCCGTTATACGATTTTGGACTCCCGGGCCCAATTTCGATCTTCCAGGCCCGGTAGTGTGATTTTGAGCTCCCGGGCCCATTTTCAGTTTCCCAGGCCTGGTAGAGCGATTTTGGGCTCCCGAGCCCATTTACAGTCTCCCAGGCTGGGTATTCCAATTTTGGGCTCCCGGGCCCATTTTCGGTCTCCCAGGCTTGGTAGTGTGTTTTGGGCTCCCAGGCCCATTTTTGGTCTCCCAGGCCCGGTAGTGTGATTTTGGGCTCCCGGGCCCATTTTTGTTCTCCCAGGCCCGGTAGTGTGATTTTGGGCTCCCGGGCCCATTTTCGGTCTCATACCCGGTAGTGTGATTTTGGGCTCCCGGCCCCATTTTTGGGTCTCCCAGACCCGGTAGTGTGATTGTAGGCTCCCGGGCCCATTTTCGGTCTCTCATACCCGGTAGTGTGATTTTGGGCTCCCGGGCCCATTTTCGGTCTCATACCCGGTAGTGTGATTTTGGGCTCCCAGGCCCATTTTCGGTCTCCCTGGCCCGGTAGTGTTATTTTGGGGTCCCAAGGCCATTTTCGGACATCTGGCCCCGGTAGTGCGATTTTGGGCTCCCGGGCCCATTGTCGATTTTCCAGGCCCTGTTGTGCGCTTTTGGGCTCACAGGCCCAATTTCGGTCTCCCAGGCCGGTTAGTGTGATTTTTGGCTCCCGGGCCCATTTTCAAACTCCCAGGCCCGTTAGTGTGATTTTGGGCTCCCGGCCCAATTTGGAAAGACTGAAATTGGGCCCGGGAGTCCAAAATCACACTAATGGTGTTGTGTGATTTTGGACTCCTGGGCTTATTTTCGATCTGCCAGGCCCGGTAGTGCGATTTTGGGCTCCCGGGCCAGTTTTCAGTTTCCTAGGCCTGGTAGTGTGATTTTGGGCTCCTGAGCACATTTACAGTCTTCCATTCCGGGGTTTGCAATTTTGGGCTCCTGGGCCCATCTTTGGTCTTTTAGGCCCAGTAGTGTGATTTTGGGCTCCCGGGCCCATTTTTGGTCTCCCAGGCCTGGTAGTGTGATTTTGGGCTCCTGGGCCCATTTTCAGTTTCCCTGGCCCGATAGTGCAATTTTGGGCTCCCGGGCCCATTTTCGGTCTCCCAGGCCCGATTGTGCAATTCTGAGCTCCTGAGACCATTTTCGGACTTCCAAGTCCCAGAAGTGCAATTTTGGTCTCCCGGGCCCATTTTTGGTCTCCCATGCGGGGTATTGCAATTTTGGGCTCCTGGGCCCATTTTCGGTTTCCCAGGCCCGGTAGTGTGATTTTGGGCTCCCGGGCCCATTTTCGGTTTCCCTGGCCCAGTAGTGCAATTTTGGCTCCTGGGCCCATTTTCACTCTCCCAGGCCCGGTAGTGCGATTTTGGGCTCACAAGCCCAATTTTGGTCTCCCAGGCCGGTTAGTGCGATTTTGGGCTTCCGGGCCCATTTTTGTTCTTTTAGGCTTAGTAGAGTGATTTTGGGCTTCCGGGCCCATTTTTGTTCTTTTAGGCTTAGTAGAGTGATTTTGGGCTCCCGGGCCCATTTTTGGTCTCCCAGGCCCAGTTGTGTGAATGTGGGCTCCCGGGCCCATTTTTGGTCTCACAGGCCCAGTTGTGTGAATGTAGGCTCCCGGGCACATTTTTGGTCTCCCAGGCCTGGTAGTGTGATTTTGGGCTCCTGGGCCCATTTTCAGTTTCCCTGGCCCGGTAGTGCAATTTTGGGCTCACAGGCCCAATTTCGGTCTCCCAGGCCGGTTAGTGTGATTTTGGACTCCCGGGCCCATTTTTCGTCTCTCAGGCCTTGTTAGTGTGATTTTGGGCTCCCGGGGACATTTTTGGTCTCCCAGGCCAGGTAGTGTGATTTTGGGCTCCTGGGCCCATTTTCAGGTTCCCTGGCCCGGTAGTGCAATTTTGGGCTCCCGGGCCCATTTTTGGTCTCCCGGGCCCATTTTTGGTCTCCCATGCCCGGTAGTGCGATTTTGGGCTCCTGAGCCCATTTACAGTCTCCCAATCCGGGTTTTGCATTTTTGGTCTTTTAGGCCCAGTAGTGTGATTTTGGGCTCCCGGGCCCATTTTTGGTCTCCCAGGCCCGGTTGTGCGATTTTGGGCTCCCGGGCCAATTTCAGTCTCCCAGGCCCAGTTGTGTGAATATGGGCTCCCGGGCCCATTATTGGTCTCCCAGGCCTTGTAGTGTGATTTTGGGCTCCCGGGCACATTTTTGGTCTCCCAGGCCTGGTAGTGTGATTTTGGGCTCCTGGGCCCATTTTCAGTTTCCCTGGCCCGGTAGTGCAATTTTGGGCTCCCGGGCCCATTTTTGGGTCTCCCAGACCCGGTAGTGTGATTTTGGGCTCCCGGGCCCTTTTTCGGTCTCATACCCGGTAGTGTGATTTTGGGCTCCCAGGCCCATTTTCGGTCTCCCTGGCCCGGTAGTGTGATTTTGGGGTCCCAAGGCCATTTTCGGACATCTGGCCCCGGTAGTGCGATTTTGGGCTCCCGGGCCCATTGTCGATTTTCCAGGCCCTGTTGTGCGCTTTTGGGCACCCCGGCACATTTTTGGTATCCCAGGCCCGGTAGTGCGATTTTGTACTCCCGGGCCCATTTTTGATCTCCCAAGCCTGGTAGTTTGATTTTTGGGCTTCTGGGCCCATTTTCAGTTTCCCATGCCCGGTAGTGCGATTTTGGGCCCCCGGGCCCATTTTCAGTCTCCCAGGCCAGGTATTGCAATTTTTTGCTCCCGGGCCCATTTTCGGTCTCCCAGACCGGTAGTGTGATTTTGGTCTCCAAGGCCCAGTTATGCGATTTTGAGCTCACAAGGCCATTTTCGGACTTCCAGGCCCGGTAGTGCGATTTTGGGCTCCTTTGCACATTTTCGATCCCCAGTCCCGGTTGTGTGATTTTGGGCTCCCGAGCCCATGTTCAGTCTCCCAGGCCCGGTATTGTGATTTTGGGCTCCCGGGCCCATTTTCGGTCTCTCAGGCCCGGTAGTGTGATTTTGGGTTCCCGGGCCCATTTTCGGTCTCTCAGGC
>BLSH010254993.1:15056-28382 GCA_018402905.1 Glandirana rugosa
ATAGGATGTGAGAGATTGGGTGTAGAAGTTAGAGCGGGAGAGAAGATTGTAGAAGGGTTTACGAGATGTTGTACGTAAGAAGTGGGATTTTCGGTAGGAACCTGGGATCTTTAGAATTGTTAGATACGGGATAAAGGAACGAGGTTAAAAGGAGATTTGAGGAATTTGCGGACCAGATGTTGGTTCACTCCCTGGTGGAGTAATTCTTATTGGAAGAACTAGGGGAAGTCAGACCTAAAGTGGGAGTTGTGAGGTGTCTTTGACGGGAGGATTTTGAGTGTTCACTAAATGAATCGGATTTTTGGTTGCCTGTACCCGCAGGCGTCTTGAAAAAAAAACCCCCCCCCCCCCGTAGTAAAATTCCAGTGAATACGAGACGGTGATGCCCCCCCCCCCCCAAAAAAAAAGTTCTGCGGACGCCCATGTCCGTTGGTTTTTAGGCTAAGTAAATCACTTGTGAGTTTTAGGAGGGCAGTTTCTGTGGAGTGTTGAGGGTGAAATCCAGACTGAAGGGGATCAAGAAGGTTATTCTTAATGAGGTGGTCCCTCACTTGGTTGTAGACCAGGCGTTTAAGGAGTTTAGAGGAAAATTGGAGCAAGGAAATAGGGCATAGATTGTTAAGATTTCTAGGGTCCAAGGATGGCTTTTAGGGTGAAGAATGCATGTTGTAGAGCATTTGGGAAGATGTTAGAAGAGAGGGCGAGATTGAAGATGTGGGTTAGAGAGTGTAGGATAGAGTCAGAGGGTGACCGTAGTATTTGAGAGGGAATAGGGGACAGGTGGTTAGATGGGTGTTAGAAAGGAGTTTAGCAAATTTGTCTATAGTAGCAGGTTTGAATAAGGGGAGTGTCAATTGTACCTGTTGACATGGGGTGTTAACTGGGGGAGATACCTGTAGATTGGCGATCTCCTGGGCAGTGAGTGAGCTAATGGGTGGAGTCAGTGGAGGACAAAGTAGTGAGTTGAAGGTAGAGAAGAGTTGATGGGGATTGGATGAGAAGGTGTTAATGAGAGTGTTAAATAGCCCTGCTTGGCAGTGTGGAGTCAAGAATTGTATTTATGGAGGGCAGATTTGTATTGGTTGAAGACTTTGAGAGACTAAACCGAACGTCAAACTTTTGTCCAAATTGTCAGTTTGCGGTTTTGTCTAGCGTACTGACATGAGTCAAGTAATCGGCCAACAAAGCCGAACATAGTGGTGTATTACGAGTGTATAATGAGGAAGGTCAGGTGAATGTGATTTGTGAATTAGGAACACAGGTTACACGACCGAACACTTCCTGGATTCTGAGCATGCGTGTTTGCACTTCCAACTTTTTGTTGCCCAACTTCTGTACACTTGAGCCATCAATCGGCCAATGCGTTGTTGGCCAACACAAGTTTTCTAGTCTCATCGTCCAACTTCTGTTGACGAGAATTGGAAATCGGCTGACAAATCGTGCTTACACAAGATCAGATTATTGGCCAACAGGCTGTTGGACGACCGTGGTTGGCCAACAATCGGACCGTGTGTACGGGCCTTTAGTCTTATGTCACAGATGCTCAAAAGCACGGCTACGTTTTTTGAGATTTCTGGTGTCATCTGTTTGCCAGGGTTGTAGTGGTCGAGGCCTGATTCTGTGTGTAGTGAGGGGAGCGAGCTCGTCCAGGGTTGAGGACAAGGATTTATTGTGGACAGAAGTGGCTAGGTTGGGGCAGGACAGGGGTGAGATTTTGTCATAGAGGTGGTCAGTAGTAGAATAGAGGAGAGTAGGGTTGAAGTGGTGAAGGTTTCTACAGGTGATGGTTAGGAGATTGGAGGGAAAGGTGATGGAAGACAAGGAGAGAGAGAAACTAATCAGGTGGTGATCAGAGAGAGGAAAAGGATTGTTGGAGAGGTTGCATGGAGCACATAGGTAGGAGAATACAAGGTCAAGCGTGTTGCCATCAGAGTGAGTAGAAGCCTGTACCCATTGCTCCAGGTCAAATGAGGAGGTTAAACTAAGAAGTTTAAAAGTAGCAGGAGTGTTAGTGTTACCAGGGATGTTGAGGTCACCGAGAAAGATTGTGGAAATTTCAGAAGAGAGAAAGTAGGGTAGCCAGGCAGAAAACGCATCAAGAATGCTTACTAGATGATAGATTACAGAGGCTTCTCATGATAAATGGTACAGAGCAATTTGCATAGATCATGTGGATACATTTCACTTGTAGCTCAGAAAAAATTGTGGAACTACAAATCCCAGCATGCTCCCAAGCAGGAAGCAACATAGATTGCGCCCCACACCACAAGCTACATATTGCCATGCATGCCAGAGTGAGAGCTATAAACCTAGACCCATCATTTGCAGTGAACTCTAACCTGATGACATGTAGAGGCTTTTGAAGCATTGCCTATGGAAAATATAGGGTACTGAGGTTTGTCCCCATTTCAGGGGGTGCATGCTATTTTAAGGCTTAACATGTTGGATATCTATTTACTCAGCGCAACCTCATTTTTTATATTATATCAAACATCGAGTAATATATAGCGTTTGTGTGTCCTTAAAATAGTGTATTTTTACTGAAAAGTCATGCTTGATAAAGGATTGCACTACAGCATGACATAAAGTACTGGCACTACCACCATTTTATTCTCCATGGTCTCTGCTTCCAGAAAAAAAATCAATGTTTGGGGGTTTTAACTAATTTTCAGGCCTAAAATGATTTTTTTAAATATGTGTGGTGGGAAAAAAAGAAAAGCAAAACAGCCCCGGCAGCGAAAGGGTTAAATATACTTTAATTGTTAAGGTGTTTATTAAACAAACTTTTGCCACATTTTGTCATGTTACAACCAAAAACGTAAATGTATTTTATTGGGATTTATGTGATAGACCGACACAAAGTGGCACATAATTGTGAAGTGGAAGGAAAATGATAAATGGTTTTCAAATTTTTTTACAAATAAATATGTGAAAAGTGTGGCGTGCATTTTTTATTCAGCCCCCTTTACTTCCGATACCCCTATCAAAAATCTAGTGGAACCAATTGCCTTCAGAAATCACCTAATTAGTAAATACAGTCCACCTGTGTGTAATTTAATCTCAGTATAAATACAGCTGTTCTGTGAAGCCCTCTGAGATTTGTTAGAGAACCTTAGTGAACAAATAGCATCATGAAGGCCAAGGAACACACCAGACAGGTCAGGGATAAAGTTGTGGAGAAGTTTAAAGCAGGGTTAGGTTATAAAAAAATATCCCAAGCTTTGAACAACTCACAGAGCACTGATCAATCCATCATCCAAAAATGGAAAGAGTATGGCACAACTGCAAACCTACCAAGACATGGCCATCCACCTAAACTGAGAGGCTAGGAGAGCATTAATCAAAGAAGAAGCCAAGAGGCCCATGGTAACTCTGGAGGAGCTGCAGAGATCCACAGCCAATCAATCCGATCTGTGTCTGATCATCTGCATTGTAGCCCAAAGGAGAGATGGGGGTCTAATAGACCCCCCATCTCTCCATAAAGAGTGCCTGTCATTGCTGTCGAAAGGGATGTTTACATTTGTTTTGACAACAAGAAAAGTGATCATTTTTTTAATTAATTTTTTTACAACACTGTTAAAAATAAATAAATAAAAATTTAAAGTGCCCCCATCACCCCGTGCTCAAACGCAATGGCGAATGGACACGTTGGTCCTGCACGCATATGTAATCAGTGATCACACCACACATGTGAGGCATCACCGCGATTGTCAGAGCGAGAGCAAAAATTCTAGCACCAGACCTCACTGTGTAAATCTAAACTGGTAACCTGCAAAAGCTTTGAAAGCATCACCTATGGATAATTTAAAGTACCATAGTTTGTCGCCATTCCATGAGCATGCACATTTTAACAGCGTGACATGTTTGGTATCTATTTATTCGGTGTAACATCATCTTTTATATTTTATAAAAAAAAGTGGTATTATATTATGCTCACTAAAATTCATTGATGTGTATTTTTAAAAAACAAAAAATTGCATTTGGAAAACACAAATAAGCGTAAGATGCAACAATCACCTTTTTATTCTCTAGGGCCTTTGCTTAAAAAAAGATATAATATTTAGGGGTTCTAAGTAATTTTCTAGCAAAAAAAGTAGATTTTTCCATGTATGTGAGAAGTGTTAGAATTGGCCCAGTATTGAGATAGTTAAAGTGCAAAAAAAAAGCCTGCTTGATGGCTCAAAGTGGGTTTTTTCTTGCCTTCCTCTGGATCAACTGCGGGTATTGGATTGTATATATGGTGATGTTCTTATTTTTTTTTTTCTATTGGTTGAATTAGATGGACTAGTGTCTTTTTTTCAACCTGACAAACTAACTATGAAACATTGCATTTTTCATGTAGGATGTTGCACTTTGTTGTTGCAGTTTTTTTTTTTTTTTTGCTTTGAACTTCAATTAATTGCTATATGGATTGATTATGACGGTTTATGCGCCCTCTGTGCGGGTGACAATTAATTGCTATATGGATGGCGTATGACGGTTTATGCGCCCTCTGTGCGGGTGACAATTAATTGCTATATGGATTGAGTATGACGGTTTATGCGCCCTCTGGGTGGGTGACAATTAATTGCTATATGGATGGCGTATGACGGTTTATGCGCCCTCTGTGCGGGTGACAATTAATTGCTATATGGATGGAGTATGACGGTTTATGCGCCCTCTGGGTGGGTGACAATTAATTGCTATATGGATGGCGTATGACGGTTTATGCGCCCTCTGTGCGGGTGACAATTAATTGCTATATGGATTGAGTATGACGGTTTATGCGCCCTCTGGGTGGGTGACAATTAATTGCTATATGGATGGCGTATGACGGTTTTATGCGCCCTCTGTGCGGGTGACAATTAATTGCTATATGGATGGAGTATGACGGTTTATGCGCCCTCTGTGCGGGTGACAATTAATTGCTATATGGGTTGAGTATGACGGTTTATGCGCCCTCTGTGCGGGTGACAATTAATTGCTATATGGGTGGCGTATGAGGGTTTATGCACCCTCTGTGCGGGTGACAATTAATTGCTATATGGATAGAGTATGAGGGTTTATGCGCCCTCTGTGCGGGTGACAATTAATTGCTATATGGATGGCGTATGACTGTTTATGCGCCCTCTGTGCGGGTGACAATTAATTGCTATATGGATTGAGTATCACGGTTTATGTGCCCTCTGTGCCAGTGACTTTTGCCCTACTGAAGACATTTTTGCTAAAGTTATGCAATTAGACTGTCATCTGTTTTGAGGGAGGCATTTGATAAGAAGTGGATTGGAGTGAGCTTCATTGTATGATATGATAGTGTATGTGAGATAAACATGCACCAACATACTGGCCCAGTATTCATGTTTATTCTCCAGATTTAATATGCACCAGCATTATGGTCTGAAGACAAACCATACTTCCCTGATCCAGCTTTTTTTCAGACATGTCAGTCGATGATCATCTGTAGGTTGCCTATGGGGGCCTTTAGCAACTAAAAATCCCATCCTTTGAAACTGGACAATGAGTTTCTCAAGGTTTGTACCCTTTATGGCCACCCTATGGGGCAATAACAAGCAATTCTGAACAACTTGAAATTGACACGATGACTCCTCCTTCTTCTCAACAAGACCAGTGAAGTATGGAGTAAATATATACTATTATAAATATATGAATAAATTAAAGCAGAACTATACTTACTTTCGCTCCAGCTCTGCAATGTCCTGCAGCCAGTGCCAGCTGGGCAACATCTGGGTACCAATCTCCAGCCATTTTAACGGGCTGGGCTGAGGTGACGTCACTCTTGCACATGCATGAGAGTTCAGTTATCTTGGTATTGTCAAATTGAGCTCTGTACTGCGTATGCGCAGCTCACTGTACAGCGGCGGACAGACAAGAAACGTTCATGCGGAAGGGTCATAGTATGTCTCTTCTGCATTAAAAATCCTTCCTGTTCCCCAACTTTTCTTTTGTTACTCAAAGTTCCACTTTCATCTGGAAGGGCTATAAACCTTGGTTAACTTATTTTTTGCTGTCGTGGTTCCTTAAGGGCGCTTACACTTGCTTCGGCTTCAACACATGTTAATGGCTAGTTTACACTTCAAAACATGGCTTCAGACACGCTTTGTTAAAGCTCTTTGAACACCACTCAAAGCTCATGTCACTAAATAAAATGGTTAGCTTACAGTCCTGTTTACACCTTGCTTTTGCTTTGCTTCGGCTGTGCTTCAGAAATTATACCCCATGTAGCTTTATTTGTTCTTCAAAGCGTCTTCAAAGCCTCCATAGAAGTCTATGGCAAAGTTCACATGAAGCCCCACTGAAGCCCCACGAAGCTTCATCGAAGCCCCACCAAAGCCTCATCGAAGCCCCACCAAAGCCTCATCAAAGCCCCACCAAAGCCTCATCAAAGCTCCACCAAAGCCTCATTGAAGCCCCACCAAAGCCTCATCGAAGCACAAAGCAAAAGCAAGGTGTAAACAGGACTGTAAGCTAACCATTTTATTTGGAGACAGAAGCTTTGACTGGCATTCAGAGAGCTTTAACAAAGCGTGTCCGAAGCCATGTTTTGAAGCAAATGTAAACTAGCCCTTTAGGGAGATTTCCCTTTACTTCCTGCACTGTAGGCAAAACAGCAAGAGGAAAACCCCACAAAGTAAGAGAGTTTCCTGTCTCAGACAATTGCAGAACGGAAAAATGTTTTTTGTTTCAGATAGATTCATTATGTTACTAATTTCATTAACTTCAGCAGGCAACCCCACCCCCTTGTGACGTCACTGAGCAAGCATGCTCCGGTTGGTGATGTCACAAGGGGGTGGGGTCGCCCACTGACGTCATCGGGTGATTCCACCCCTTACCTATTTAAGAAATGTTAGACAGAGGAGCAGGCAGTCAGCAGGGAGCCTTCATTTAGGTCAGAGGTTTTTTTTGGGTGCGGCGGTAAGCGTGATAGACGATGGTCTACATCGGGGGATATTGTTTTAGATTTTTTAATAAAGGAATTGTCAAAAACCTGTGTACTGTCTTTATGCACTTTTTAGACTTTTTGGTGAATAGTTAGGGGTACTACCCCATACTCATTTACATGGGGGGGGGGGGGTCTTGGGGTTAAAGGGGGCTTCCAGATTCCAATAAGTCAGGCTGCATGCTTGGATAAGGGTCTGGTGTTGATTTTTGGTGGGACTCCACACCATTTTTTAAAAAAATGTTGGCATTGGGTTCCCCTTAGAATTCATACCAGACCCCAGGGCCTGGTATGGATGGTGGGGGGGGGGGGGGGGGTACCCCACACTGTTTCTTTTTTTCAGAATTTTATATTGCCGACTCTTTTTTGTTTACATTTCAGCTCTCAGCGGGGAAGTCTGTTGACAGCTGATGAGTCATCGGTTGTTAAGGACACGGCGGCCAACTTCCCGGCCCCCTCCTTAACAACTAGCTATTCTTCACACAGAGTTCAAATCAGTTGATAATTTATCGTTTGTTCGGCAGAATTTTTCAATCTGTTTTTTACCTCTGAAAAGTAAAATCCAGTTTTCTATATGTGCCCATTAACTGGATGAAAAACGATCAAACAGTCCAAATAACAGATTTTCAAACAATATTTTTGCCTAGTGCATGGGGGCCTTAATGCATAATACTGATTCATTGGGGGAGATTTACTAAAACTGGTACACACAGAATCTGGTGTGCAGCTGTGCATAGTAACCAATCAGCTTCTAACTTCAGCTTGTTCAATTAAGCTTTGCCAATAAAACCTGGAAGTGGGTGGTTACTCTGTACAGCTGCACCATATTCTGTGTGCACCAGTTTTAGTAAATCTCCCCCAATGAATCAGTATTATGCATTAAGGTCCCCATACACTTTTGTCCCAAGCTTATACAACCTGTGACATTTTGTACCATAATTCATACATACATACCTAGAATTCTTGTTTGATTGAGTTTAGCCCCACCTAGTGGCCACATTCAGTAAACTAATATAAACGCAGTATTCGTTTCCCCTTGTTGAATTACTGTTATTATTATTATGCAGGTTTTATATAGCGCCAACAGTTTGTGCAGCACTTTACAATATTAGGGTAAATAGTACAGTTAAAATACAATTATACAATTTTAAGGCATGGTTACATCTGTCCTTGTTTTCATTGTATCTAAAAATGATAGATGAAGCTTTGCGGAAGCGTAATGACTATACAGACATCTTTTATTTGCCTAAACTGTATGTACAAATTAGCTTATATACCAATTAAAATACACATAAACATAATATATAGGATGTGATACAATGTTTAAAAAAGAATGTAATAAGAAAACAAATAGATAAAGTAAATAAACAAATATACAATTATGGACAAATTGATTAATGAGTCTGCATTTATACATTTCTGGAGCTAAGGCAGAAGACAATATTCTATGTTTACCATTTTGTATGTAAAGAATTCTATTTTTTTTTTCACTTTTCCTTCCTTCTATTTTTTTCATGTTGTGGACATTGATGCATTAAAGAGTGGCCAAAGTAAACATTCACTGTGCTTAGTAAATAAGTTAGTTCACTTCTATTAATATGCAATCATGTACAATGGAAATTAAAAAAAACAAAAAAAAAAAAAAACAGGATTTTTGCTAGTCCATGATTGGATGAGTGGACAGTTTCCCTGAATTTACTGAGCTCAGTGAACAGTCTTTACCCCTTTAGTAATATAACACATCAGACAAAGCAACCACATGTCACAAAATATGTTTTCTGCTGAATATATTTAAATAATTAAATCATTACTTTTTTTTTTCATTCATTTTGCTTATTTTTTGTAGACATGCATTAAAAAAGTAAAATAAAATCTACCTTTCATTTGTAAATAATGCTGCCATTTCAAACATTTTCAGAAGAAACTGTATTGTAGTGCCATCATAAAGAGGACAAATGATATTAAAATAATTGTACCTTTTATGAACAGTAGCACAAGTTGTTTTTATTTTAACCTCCCTGGCGGTATGATTATTTCAGATTTTTGGTGCTGAAAGCGGTACGATTATTTTGCATGAAAATTTGGTGTTTTATATTGTAGGCCTGTAATTCTTAGCAATAACTCACTTAAATCTGTCCAAACCAGAGTCTAGTAGACATCCTGGGTATGATAAAGTTTGAAAAATGAAATCATAAATTATAATATAATAAATAACTAAAAATAATTATCAAAAATAATAATATAATAGTAATGAAATTTATTCAATAATGTAATCAAACCAAAAACGCAGAAATTTGCTCATTTGCAGAATTGTCGCTGTCGTCACTTTCAGTGTCTGATGATAAATTTCCCCAAAAATCAGTATCACTCAATTCTGCAAATGATTCTTATTTACTATCGCTGTTTTCTAGCTGATCAAAAACCACTTTTGACATAAAGAGACGCTTTTTGGTTGCTATGGACATTCTCATGTTTCCAGGCAGAAAGAATGACATTTATTATATAAAAGTGCATGCAGGGCACTGGGCAAACCACTAGGGACAAAGGGGATGTGTAATGTTTTCATACAGTAATGTAATCTATAAGATTGTATGTGCTGTGTGTGTTTTACTTTTTGAATTTCCGGCCGGTCTCCGTCCCCATGCGACGCTCGCAGGGAACGGAGCCCGGCACACAGGAGTCATCTGGCGGCGGACACAGCCCGCAGACACGGCGGGGGACATCGCTGGATCCAGGGGACAAGGTGAGTAACATTGCCTGGATCCAGCGATGCAATCCCGAGTGTGGCTCGGGGTTACCGTTCTTGGTACTGAAAATCCACCCCGAGCCACACTCGGGAATACCGCGAGGGAGGTTAACATTGGTCAAACAAGACAAAGCGTAGTCTTATTTTTATTGTTATATCTATTTGTCTACAAAATAATATCATTTTTGGAAGACAATTTTGTTTGTATTACTTTCTTTTTTACCTTAAAGTGTATCAAAAGTCAAAACTTTTTTTTATTTTTATTTTAGCTTTGGGTACAATGAGAAATGGCTACAACCCCTTCTCACAAATATTTATTTATTTATTTTGCTATTTTTGTCCCTTTGAGGAGATTTTCACTTACTTCCTGTCTCAGAGATGCAACAGGAAACAAAAGAAAATCTAGCCAAAGTAAAGGAAAATACCATCTTAGTTGTTGCATGTATTTTCACTTTTGCTCATTCTTAAGTTGATCTAAATAGCTGCTGTTTTTTCACATCTGTTTGCAAATGTGTGCAAAAAACGGAAAAAAAAAACATACGAACCCTGAGAGAATTGGCTTATTTTGTTTTTTGCTAACTACCATAGATCAGGTTTGCCAACCGCCAATAAATTTACTGACAAATTGTAAAAATCTGTGATTTTTACAACTGTCTATAAATATCAGGGGCTGGTAATTTGTCATGCTGAGCTGACTTTTTAAGTGTAAATCAGGCAAATTGCTTGATATGAGTATTGTCAGTGTTTCCATGTTGTGTTTAAATATTCATTGTCTTTGTTTTTAATAGGAGTTCTATTATTTTTCAAGTTGCCAGTAAAAAAATGTGCTCCGCCAGTAAATTTTCTATGTTTTGCCAGTAAAAAACCCTGCTGGAGATTAGCAACACTGCCATAGATGCAGAGTGTGCTGGGGAAATTTAGATTGATTTGTAGGGTGCTGTGTCAATGTCCACCTTCCCTTTTTGCTAGTTTTAAATCCGAACTCCAGGAAAGCAAATATTATTTAAATCAGCGGTGGTCAACTTTCTTGTTACAGTGAGGGAAAAAAGTATTTGAACCCCTGCTGATTTTGTGCGTTTGCCCACTGACAAAGAAATGATCAGTCTATAATTTTAATGGTAGGTTTATTTTAACAGTGAGAGACAGAATAACAACAAAAATATCCAGGAAAATGCATTTCCAAAAAGTTATAAATTGATTTGCATTTTAAGGCTCCATGCACACTGAAGCTGATAAACGACTGTTTATGGTCGTTTGGGTGTTTTTTTTAACAGCCCATAAACACCCCTTTATTATATCCTATGTTTCCATGCACACAGTGACTTTTATTATCGTTTAACAGCAGTGGCACATTTATGGGCTGTTATCTTAACGCCCTGAAATGGCGTTCAGGAATCATTCTTCTGACCACAAAAACCGCTGGATGCCGATAAATGCTCATAAACGCCGCTGTAGTCAATGGAAGCTAATGAAGTGAAAAATAAAAGCTCAAAAATGCAGACGCTGATAAACGCGCAAAAACACACATAAACGCTGCTGCTAAAAGCACGTTTTCTAAGCAGCATCTCCTGTCGCATAATCCAATGCCCAGAGAGCGTCCAGTGTGCATGGAGCCTAATGAGTAAAATAAGTATTTGAACCCTTCACAAAACATGACTTTGTACTTGGTGGCAAAACCCTTGTTGGCAATCTCAGAGGTCAGACGTTTCTTGTAGTTGGCCACCAGGTTTGCACACATCTCAGGAGGGATTTTGCAGATCCTCTCCAAATCATTAGGGTTTCCAGGCGGACGTTTGCTAACTCGAACCTTCAGCTCCCTCCACATATTTTCTATGGGATTAACCACTTAAGGACTGAGCCTCTTTATGAGATTCGGTGTTTACATGTTAAAATCAGGTTTTTGTGCTATAAAATAACTTAGAACCAAACATATATATATTTTCTAACACCCTAGAGAATAAAATGGCGGTTGTTGCAATACTTTATGTCACACCGTATTTGCGCAGCGGTCTTACAAGTGTGATCTTTTTGGAAAAAAAATCACTTTTTTTCATTAAAAAATAAGACAACAGCAAAGTTAGTCAAATTTTTTTTTCTATATCGTGAAAGATAATGTTACGCTGAGTAAATTGATACCCAACATGTCATGCTTCGAAATTGCTCCTGCTTGTGGAAAGGCGGCAAACTCTGGCACTTCAAAATCTCTATCGACAATGTTACAGGTTAGCAGTTTTGAGTTACAGAGGAGGTCTAGTTCAAGAATTATTGCTCTAGCTCTAACGATTGCAGCGATACCTCACATGTGTGGTTTGAACACCGGCGCAACTTCTATATGCGTTTTCTTCTGCTCGCGAGCTCGGCGGGACAGGGCACTTTAAATTTTTTTTTTTTATTTTACTATTTATTTTTTATATTTACACTTTCCATTTAAAAAAAATATTTGGCTTACTTTTATTCCTATTGCAAGGAATGTAAACATTCCTTGTAATAGAAAAAAGCATGCCAGGACCTCTTAAATATGAAATCTGAGGTCAAAAAGACCTTGCATCTCATATTTACAACAAAATGCAAACAAAAAAAATTAAATATCATTTGAAAAAAATATATATATATTCTCCTTTAAAAGCATTGGGTGGAATTGACATTTGACATTGCTTCCGCCCTTCAATGCTATGGAGCCGAGTGGGCGCCATCTACCGCTCACTCGGCATCCAGGCATTGAGGCAAGGAGGACCCAATAGTCTCCGCCGCTACCGGCAGGTCCAATAAGCTGCGGAAACAATGGAAAAGTGGCAGGAGGGGGGGCACCTCTCCCACCCCCGATAAAAGAGACCACTTTTATCTGAAAGTGGGCCGCCCGCTGTTTAGAAAAATACCGGGGTTATGTTAGCCATCTGCTACCATAACAACAGTATTCAACGGCAAAGTACCGCCGTATAATGACAGCGGGCAGTCCGGAAGTGGTTAAGATCTGGACACTGGCTAGGCCACTCCAGGACCTTAATGAGCTTCTTCTTCATCCACTCCTTTGTTGCCTTGGCCGTGTGTTTTGGGTCATTGTCATGCTGGAATACCCATCCATGACCCATTTTCAATGCCCTGGCTGAGGGAAGGAGGTTCTCACCCAAAATTTGATGGTGCATGGCCCCGTCCATCGTCCCTTTGATGCGGTGAAGTTGTCCTGTCCCCTTAGCAGAAAAACTCCACCAAAGCATAATGTTTCCACCTCCATGTTTCACGGTGGGGATGGTGTTTTTAGGGTCCTAGGCTGCATTCCTCCTCCTCCAAACATGGTGAGTTTTGGTCTCATCTGACCAGTGGCGGCTGGTGAAGTTTTTGGATGGGGGGGCGCCAGGCCCCGCCCTTCCCTTTGACCCCTCCTACTTTTAATAAGCCCCGCCCCTTATAGAATCCACTCACTCCGTCCCCTGTATTCCACATATTGTGTCAGGAGTATACAGCTCAGCATCACAGGACACAGTATACAGCTCAGCATCACAGGACACAGTATACAGATCAGCATCACAGGACACAGTATACAGTGAAACAGGTGGGGGCAGTTTGCAGCCAGGGACACAGGTGGGGGCAGTTTGCAGCCAGTGACACAGGTGGGGGCAGTTTGCAGCCAGTGACACAGGTGGGG
>BLSH010254993.1:50627-68458 GCA_018402905.1 Glandirana rugosa
CTGGGTATTGGAACGAGGGAAATTAGAGGTTTGAGGAACTTGCATGTGTCCTGTGATGCTGAGCTGTATACCCCTGACACAATATGTGGAATACAGGGGACGGAGTGGGTGGATTATATACGGGGCGGGGCTTATTAAAAGTAGGAGGGGTCAAAAGGAAGGGCGTGGCCTGGCGCGCCCCCATCCAAAAACTTCACCAGCCGCCACTGGTCCAGGAGTAAGAGTACAGAAGAGTTACCATTGGTTTTAGCCGTTCGTACGTCATTTGTTCGTTTTAAGAGAGCAGTTTCTGTAGAGATCCAGACTGAAGGGAATCAAGAAGGTTATTCCTAATGAGGTGGCAGCTTAGATAGCTGTAGACTAGACGTTCAAGGAGTTTGGAGATTAAAGGGAGCAAGGTTATGGGTCGTATGGTGTTAAGATTGGTGGGGTCCAGCAAGGCCATTTTAAGTATGAGGGTGAACAGTGTATGTTTTAGAGGGTTGGGGAAGATGCCAGTAGAGAGCGAGAGATTGAAGATGTGAGTGTTAGGAACCACGAATCAGACCAAGACAGAAGTGCAGTAAAATCACACTTTTTGACAAAAAAGTATAATGTTATAAACAGAGTAAACGTGGTCAAAACATAGCCAGGATTCGGTAACCATAGCAGATAGTCAAAGCAAGTCAATGAAACAGGAGTCCAGAGATCAGTGAGATCAAACAAACGGAATGCAGGGTCAGGAGCCAGGATGAGAGTAAGCCAAGCAGGGTCTTGAATGCAGGAACCAGAAGGGAACATCAAACGGGTACTTGAACACACAGCAGAGATTTCTCCAGAGATGTTGACCAAGATGAAGGCATCTGCGATCTGATCCAGGCAGTTTAACCACTTGCCGAACGTGTAACATAGTTACACGGCCGCAAGTGGCACCCATTGTTCTGGGAGGACGTTATAACACGTCCTCCCAGAATCGCGCTCCACCTATGCATCCGTGCTCACTCATCCATCACCCATGCATCCGTGCTCACCCATCCGTGCTGACTCATCCGTCACCCATGCATCCGTGCTCACCCATCCGTCACCCATGCATCCATGCCCACCCATCCATGCTCACCCATCCGTACTCACCCGTCACCCATGCACCCGTGCTCACTCATCCATAACACATGCTCACCCATCCGTGCTCACTCATCTGTCACCCATGCATCCGTGCTCACCCATCCCGTGCTCACTCATCCATCACCCATGCATCCGTGCTCACCCATCCAGCCATGCTCACCCATTCATCCGTGCTCACCAATCCAATCATGCTCACCCATCCAGCCTCATCCGTGTTCACCCATGCATCCGTGTTGTCCCATGCATCCGTGCTCCGCCATCCATCTGTGCTCACCCTTGCATTCGTGCTCACCCATGCATTCATGTTCACCCATGCACCCATGCTCAGCCATGCATCCGTGCTCTGCCATCCATCTGTGCTCACCCATGCATGCATGCTCACCCATGCATCCGTGCTCCGCCATCCATCTATGCTCACCCATGCATCTATGCTCACCCATGCATCTGTGCTCACCAATCCAGTCATGCTCACCCATGCAGCCTCATCCATGCTCACCAATCCAGCCGTGCTCACCCATCCAGCCTCATCCGTGTTCACCCATGCATCTATGCTCCGCCATCCATCCGTGCTCCGCCATCCATCCGTGCTCCGCCATCCATCCGTGCTCCCCCATCCATCCGTGCTCAGCCATGCATCAATGCTCAGCCATCCATCCGTACTCACCCATGCATGCGTGCTCACCCATCCATCTATGGCTTATTCACCCCCATTCGTACTCATTTATGCCTCATTCATGTTCATCCATACCACATCAGTTCTCATCAATGACACATCCATGCCACTACAGCACCCATCAGTGCCACTACAGCGCCCATCAGTGCCACCACAGTGCCTCACAATAATGTAATAGGTAGTCAAATTAGATTTGAAATGTGTGCCCCTAGAACGCCTGATGGTGCACCCTGCATGTTGGGCCTCTGTATGTGGCCAGGCTGTGTAAAAGTGTCACTCATGTGGTATCCCCATACTTGGGACGAGTAGCAGAATATATTTTAGGGTGTCATTTTTGCTGGGTACATGCTGTGTGTTAGAAATATTGTATAAATGGACAACCTTGTGTAAAAAAGAAATGCGTTTTCATTTTCTTTCCACATTTTCCAAAAAGTTGTGGAAAAAATTAACCATTCAAAAGACTCATTATGCCTCATAGAATATACGTTGGGGTGTTTACTTTCCAAAATGGGGTCATTTTTTGGGCGTTTCCATTGCCCTGGTGCTCCAGGACCTTCAGAAGTGCAAGAGGTAGTCAGGAAATTATACGTGTAATTTATGTCCTTAGAACGCCTGATGGCGCTCCCTGCATATTAGGCCTCTGGATGTGTTAGAGCCTCAAGAAATGAGATAGGCCATCAGTGTATCAGGTGTGATCAATATTCAGTGATTGGCACCATAGATTGTAGACTCTATAACTTTCACAAAGACCAAATAATATACACTTATTTGGGTTATTTTTACCAAAGATATATAGCAGTATAAATTTTGGCCAAAATGTATGAAGAAAAGTTGCTAATTTGCAAAATGTTATAACAGAAATAAAGAAAAATGCATTTTTTTACTAAATTTTCGGTATTTTTCCATGTATTGCTCAAAAAATAAACACCCCAATGGTGATTAAATACCACCAAAAGAAAGCTCTGTTTGTGTGAAAAAAAGGACGAAAATTTCATATGGGTACAATGTTGCATGAGTGAATAATTGTCATTCAAAATGTGAGAGTACTGAAAGCTGAAAATTGGTCTGGTTAGGAAGGAGGTTTAAGTGCCCAGTGGTCAAGTGGTTAAATAGCAGCAGAGCTGGCTTAACGATTCAGGATATGGTCATCAGGTGAGACAGAGTGGAAGCTGAGACTGGCAATTAACCCTTAGCTGAGCAGCTTGCTCTGAGAAGGGAGAGCTGAGCCCAGCCCTGACAGTGAGTTAACAAGTGTAGGATGGAATAAGAGGGTGACAGTAATATTTACAAAGGAGCAGGGTCCAGGGGGCAGGTGGTTAGGTGGGCATTATAAAAAAGTTTAGTGACTTCTATAGTAGCAGGGTTGAATGTGGGAAGTATTCAGTGTGCAGGTGGACATGGAATGTTAGGTGGGGGGATACCTGTACAATGGAGACCTCTTTGTGAATAGTACCAATCTTTTTTTTATACGTGATTACCGATCTCCTGGGCAATGAGTGAGCTAGTAGGTGGAGGCAGTGAAGGACAAAGTAGAAAGTTAAAGGTAGAGAAGAGTTGACGGGGACTGGATGAGAAGGTGTTAATGAGAGTGATAAAATAAGTCTGTTTGGCATTGTGGAGGCAGAAATTGTCTTTTTTGGAGGGCTGATTTATATTGGCTGAAGTCTTGCTGGGTCTTACGCCACAGACGCTCAAGAGTGCAGCTTTGTTTTTGAGGTTTCTGGTGTTGTCTGTTTGCTATGGTTGTATCGGTCAAGACGTGATTCGGTGTGTAGTGAGGGGCCGAGAGTGTCCAGGGAGGATAACAGTGAACCGTTGTATACAGAAGTGGCTAGGTTGGGGCAGGACAGGGGTGAGATTTTGTCATAGAGACAGTCTGTTGCAGAAAAGAGAAGAGAACGGTTAAGGTGATGAAGGTTTCTATGGGTAACTATAGCACTACCCCCACAGAAGCCACTGGTAATTTGGGTCCTCTGCTCTAGTCCAGCCCTATGTGAGACGTCACCCTCACTGACACCACCAGAATACCTTTCTGTAAGCCTCCAGCAAGCACACAAGAATTATACTCACGACCCTTTCAAAGAAGAGCAGACTGCATTGACAGGGATGCTTATGAAAGGTCAGATTCTGGCTTATATTGTGACCCCAAGAGCATAAACTGTAGCTCTCCGTATGAGATGATACATCCCAAGTAACCAAACAAGGGTAAGCAACACAGGCCAAATATGTCACTTGAGAACTCTTAAATGGTCAGGTTTAGATCTGCAAGGTACTAACTTATAGAAAAACACAATTCTACCCTCAGGATAGAGTAATTTGGGAGGGTCTTTGTGGTGGATCTTATGCCAGCTACGTTACAGACCTTGAAGTACATTGGCATCTAGGGTTATGATAATTTGTTAATACACTTGGTATAACAGGAGTATATCACTGATGTTGATTTCAATGGATAAGAGAGCTCCTTTGAAGCAGATGAATACAAAAAGGGGGGCAGATACAGCAGCTGGGAGCCGAGATATATATCATTGTAGAAATTAGTTATGCAGGTGGGAACAATGTCAGAACTCTGGAGTGCAAAACAATTTGGGCTATGTAGGGCTCTGCCTAAGATATCTTGGGCAATTCGCACAGCAGCAGTAAGTTGTAAGCAAAATGAAACATAAAAGTGGACCTGTGGCTGCAAATTGTTAGCAGGTATCACGTACCTGGTAGCAGAGCCTGATACGGTAAGGAAGGCCTCTCTTACACCTCTTACTCGGGGCCCTTGATAGTGCAGACAGAAGGCGCAAAAATGTAGAGTGGCAAGGGTGCCTGTAAGCCTTGTTGGCAGCAGAGCAGGTGAAGTCATCAGATGGCTCCAACAAGCTGGTGAGCAGGCGGGCAGCTGGTGGATGGCAGACTGAAGCAAGCTGGTACTGGCGACAGCAAGCAGGTGAGGCATACACTGGTAGCAGACTGAAGAACAGCAGGCACAGCAAGATGTGTCCAGAAGCAGAGTCAGGCCAGCCGGGTCATACACTGGCAGGACAGATCAGGTACAGAGGAGCAGGGAATAGCGTGATCTGGGTGCAAGCAGGGTCAGGAGCCAATCAGTGCGGTAGGAGCTAATGGAACAGGCAGGAGTGGAGGTCAAAGACAAGCCGGGGTCAGTGCAAATGGAGTTCAGAGAGTGGTCAGACAAGCTGGGTCAGTAACTGGAGTCAGGATACAGGATAACAGGAACATAGGATACACAAGAGGCTCAAAGACAAAGCAGCACTGAACCTGACCACTGGCTGAGTTTAAATAGCCTGGTTGGTGCCAACATCTGACAGAGGTGCCGTGCATGTGTGTGCTGTTACACATGAGAATGCACAATGGCTCATGTACGCGCACGAGTTTGTGCATGCGCATGCGTATTAGCCAATGCCCAATTTTTGCAAGCACGAAACTGAATCTGTTTTAGCCCGTGCACTGAATGCCTTTTCTTACAGCAGGTGGTTGCAACTTAATGGTGGGTCTGTGACCCTCTTGCAACTCCTTTCTCAGCAGTCCTCTGATTGTGATGAGTTAGTTGCATGGCGGGGGCCCCCTTTACCTGCAGCGGGATGATGGAAGCAACAGGTGTGATGGCGACCTCCTCAGCATATCTGGACGATAAAGTCATGGGCAACAGCAACATCTTAGAGTAGAACCTGACTCTCTTCAGTCCAGCCTCATGGCTTTTATGCATAGCAGTGCCCAGCAAAGGCCCGCTTACCAAGAAAAGCACCTTTTCAACTTAATGGTCCAATTGACATGTTCCACCCACTGCCCTGGCTCTTTCTCCAGCCTTTCTTTTATATGACCCCCCTCGCTCCAAGGTGTACATGGGTATTGTAGTAACCATCCCCGGGTATTGTTTCCCGGGGATGGTTATGGCTCAGATCCTCCTCCAAACTACATCTCCCAGACAGGGTGAAAAGGGTTCTGCAATCAGTAATATTGCCCAGTGTTACAGCCGGTTGGAGGCAAAGGAGAGAGTAAAGAGAGTAAAGATAATAAAGATAAAGATACGATAAAGATAATAAAGTAGTGCTCAGTGAGGGGAAAAGAATGTTTGGAGAGGTTGCAGGAGTGCAGAGATAGCAGAATACAAAGTCAAGGTGTTTTGTTTTTGGGGGGGGGCGGCAAACAACCACTCCCCTTGGTTGGTCAGTCGGTCGGCAGCACCCCCCCTCCCCGGCACTTACCCCATCTAGGAGGCGGGCAGGTTGCAGGCTCCTACGGGCGGGTTGTGGGCGCCTATGGGTGGTGGGCAGCGGGCAGGTTGAGGGCAGCGGCTCCTGTGTTCTCTATTCCTCGGCTTCAGAGGCGGGTAGTGGGCAGCTCCTGTGTCCTCTCCTCCTCAGCTTCAGCAGTTGACAGCGGGCGGCGGCTCATGTGTCCTCTTCTCTTTGGCTTCGGCGGCGGGCAGCGGACATGTTGCGGGCAGTGGCTCCTGTGTCCTGTCCTCCTTGGCTTCGTAGGCTTCCGCCACGTGGCTCCTCCCTCCACTTAGGCATCCAATAGGATGCCTAGGTCCATTCAGCCAATCAGGTGACAGGTCTCAAGACCTGCTTCCTGATTGGCTGGGAGCAGGATCAGTGTGGCGCTATTGTCACACAAATGGGTAAGATCGGGCACCCCAAGCCCACCCTTTTTTTTGCAGTCTATTAGGGCTTCTGGCTCTAATCATGTGCTTAAAAAAACACACACCTTCACCATTGAAATCCATGTGCCCGGCGCCCTGTATGTAGATCATGGGTCTGGACGCATGGACGGGACGGGATGAGGGGGGGGGGTGGACAAGTCACCGCTGCATCAGAATGAGTAGACACATGTGTCCATTGTTTTAGGTCTAAAGAGGAAGTTAGGCTGAGAAGTTTTGGAGTAGCTGGAGTGTTAAGCATAACAGGGATTTTGCAGTCACAGAGAATGATTGTGGGAATTTCAGAAGAGAAAAAAGTAAGGTAGCCAGACAGAGAAGTCATCAAGGAAGCTTGATACCAGTAAAGCAGGGCAATAGACTGGTCCTAAAATCTGGTTTAAAAATTCTATTCAAATTTGTATTCTTAAAGTGGTTGTAAAGGCACAAGTTTTTTACCTTCATTCCCCTCCTCTAATACTTACCTGGGCTCCCTCTCGATACAGCGATGTCCACAACAGCCTTGCCTCTCCAGGGGCCTCACACTCCTTATTGGCAGCAGTGGGAGCCATTGGCTCCCGCTGCTGTCAATCACAGCCAGCGAGCCAATAAGGAGATGTAGGAGGTGGGGCCAAACAGCGGCTCCGTGTGTGGTCACACAGTGCAGCAGCTTGGCTAGGGTGCCCCCATAGCAAATTGCTTGCTGTGGGGGCACCAGACAGGAGGGTGGAGCCAGGAGTGCTGGTGTGGGACCCCAGAAGAGGAGGATCCGGGCCAATCTGTGCTAAACAACTACACAGGGCAGGTAAGTATAACAGGTTTGTTATTTTAATGAAAAAAAAAAATTAAAGCTTTACAATCACTTTAACCTGTCTGTCATTTACTTAGCTTCAGCTGATTATCCTAAACCATGGACTGACCTACTGTGAATCAATATTTCAGAAATCCCCAGAACCCAGTACTATGAGCTTCTTGTTTATAAGCTGACAGCGGAATGTCTTTTTTGCCTGCTAAAACTGCCTTCCTGTGCGGTGCAATTTTGCAGCCTATTTATTTGAATGGCTTCAAATCACACTGGAAAGCAGAAAAAATAGTGCACGTTATACTTTTAAAAATGCGCTGAACCAAACCGCATTGTCTTGTGGTACCATGTGATTGGGTGCCTGCAAATGCACTGTGTTTGTGATCTACATTTGGGGTGTTGTTAGCAATACATTTGCAATTGCATGCAGTCAGGAAGGTGACACCATTTTCTATATTACAGTGAAGGAATAAAGTGGTGTCACCTCCCCACCTGTAGTTACTGATTGGACAATATGAGAGCAGCAGCTCCCCAGTAAGTCATGGGTTCTATTCACACTGCTCCTCTCTCCCTGTCAGCACATGTGCATGTAGCAGAGCCTGATTGGCTCCTAGCACTGCACCTCCCTCCCCAGTGAGGCCAGGTTCACACTTGTATGGCAAACGCTCCGACATTGTGAGCACATGTCACATGACGTATGCAAATCAATGGTTCCGTCTTAAGTGGTCCGACACAAGTCGGTCCGACTTTGAAACAGGTTCCTGCACTACTTTGGTCCGACTTTGATCCTCCTTCAGCCCATTGAATATCATTGAAGTCTTATCAAAGTCGGATCATCATCTTAACTGATCCGACTTTGGTATGCGACTTGTGCTCTGAGGATCTTAAAGGGGAACTCCATGCCAAATTAAAAAAAAAAAACGTCATTCACATGGGGGGGGGGGGGGGGGATCTGGGGGTCCCCTTTTTAAAGGGGGCTTCCAGATTCCAATAAGCCCCCCGTCCGCAGACCCCGACAACCACCAGCCAGGGTTGTTGGGAAGAGGCCCTTGTCCTCATAAACATGGGGACAAGGTGCTTCAGGGTGGGGGGGCGCAGGGCCCCCCCTGCCCCAAAGCACCCACACCCTCATGTTGAGGGCATGTAGCCAGGTATCGTTCAGGAGGGGGGGGGTGCTCGCTTGTCCCCATCCCCTTTCCTGACCTGCTCGGACTGCGTGCTCGGGTCTGTTATGAATTTTGGGGGGACCTGCCTTTTTTTGGCATGGGGGTTCCCCTTAAAATCCATATCAGACCAAAGGGCCTGGTATGGTCTTGAAGGGGGTACCCCATGTCTTTTTTCTTTTTAATTTGGCGTGGAGTTTCCCCTAGATTCATACCAGACGCAAAGTGCCTGGTATTATCGGGATCAAAGTCGGATCCCTGTTCATTGAAGTCGGATGGATGTCGGACTTCAAGTCGCAGGGCAAAGTCAGATTCACAGTCGTACGACTCTTGTGTCTTACCAGTGTGAACCCAGCCTGAGAGATGAATGGAGCCTAAGGGGCTGAAGTGGGTGGGGGGAGGGATTGATAGCGATGCCATGAAGTTAAATTAAGACAAATTGTAATAGTTCTACTACACAACTACATTATATTGTGCTTTTATATCTGCTTGGAGTTCAGTCTTAGGTACATTCTGGCTAATATAAAAAAGAACACTACAGGTGGGAATCCATAGCAAGCAATCAGATTTCAGCCAGGTAAGAAGTGTTCCTTTGGCTGGGGGTTACTACAGTGTGTACATTATCATTGCGGTCCACTTCCTTAGGGCCAGTTCACACCAGAAATCGCACAGGAACGCGCTCCACACTCCTGAGCGATTTACACATGGTTCTGTGCAGTGAGATTCGAGCCCATTCATCTTTAATAAGCTGAATCACACCGGACCACAGCAAAAGTATTATTAAAAAACACAGAGCAGCCAGGGCACAGTGCGCCCGCGATCCAGTTCAGGCAAATAACCTGCATTTGCGTCCTGCATTTGCAGCGTCATTAACATTGACACCTACAGTGTATTTTGAACGCGGTGCAGGAAGAGCGCATGGAACGTGGGTTTCCGGCACCGTGTTCTGGTGTGAACTGGCTTTTACTGAATAAGCATGTTGAATGAATTTACTGTAACTGATGCATAAAAGACAAAACATAGGGATACATTTAAAAGTAACGGTATGGCTGTATTGTGGTCATACCGGTTCCTTTAAAAAAAAAAGAAACAGAGCTACACCCATTTATAAAGCTCAGTGATGTTCTATATAAAAGTGCATTGCACTCCACTGGTTTCAGGAGTGAAGTTTGTGGAGTGAAATAACGCAGAATAGTAGAGAGAGAGGGAAAGAAAGAGAAAGAAAGAAGGAAAAAACGTAAGGAAGGAAGGAAGGAAGAACATAGGTACCTATGGTACCCTATATCCTGCAAAAACAAAACGCACCGCCGGTCCCCTGGTCTACATACAGGGTGCCAGACCATGGATTCCAATGGGGGGGGTTTGAAGCACGTGAGGCTCTATTAGGCTTCAAAAAAGGATGGCTCGAGGAGCAGAGCACTGCGCCCCAAACCCACCCTGTTGTGGGACAATAGCGAATGAACATTCGCTATTCTCACACTAGTCCTCCTCCCGACCAATCAGGAAGCAGGTCGAGAGACTCGTTACCCAATTGGCTGAAAGGACAGGGGATCCTATTGGACGCCTAGCAGGAGGAGAGAGGAGCCGCAGCCCGCCACCCGCCACCCACCTAGATGGGGTAAGTCCCGGACTGACCAGCAGACAGCGAGCGAGTGGGGGGGGGGGGCAGTTGTATGCTGCCCCCACCCATTGGTACTGCAGGCTAGTTTGTAATAAGTTGTTTAATGCAACATACATCAATAGATGACAACAAATGTATTGCAGTTTATAACATGGTGTAAATGGGCCCTTAATGTTAAGGGCTTACTGTCTGTAGTGGTTTGGCTACATATACTGTATGTATTGGACTCTGCACAGTACCTCTTTTCTCTTGTCCTGTATGCTGGGTGTAATTCTCGGTACCTATTCTTAGTCTGCATGTATGGACTGTACACAGTAGCACTCCTCTTGTTCTGTATGCTGGGTGGTATTCTCAGTATCTGTTATTAGGTCAGCATGTACACTGCATGGTAACACCATAGCTCCTAAATTTTTGAGATGGGAACGAGGGGCACCTATTAGCAAAAGTATGTAGGCATAAGACACCCCCTTCCATGCCCCTTTAACCACTTGCCGACCGCCGATCGGCATCTGACGGCGGCAAAGTGGCTCGTTCCCGCAAATCGCCGTCATACGACGGCGGCTGCGGGAACGAGTTTAGTGAGCGCGCGCGCGCCGCCGGAGGCGTGCCCGTGCGCTCACTGTGTCCAGGGGGGGCCGGGGAGCGGGTGCGGCGGCTTCGATTGCCGCCGGCCACCCGCGATGGCCCCCCCGGAGCGAATGAGCGGAGGTCCGTGTATGTAAACACGGACCTCCGCTCTGTGCGAGGGGGAAGGGCTGTGATCACAGCCTTCCTTTACGTGAAGGCTGTGATAACTTCCCTTCCCCAGATAGGCAGTCCCCCATACAGTTAGAACACGCCCAGGGAACATAGTTAACCCTTAGCGCGCCCCCTGCAGGTTAACCCCTTCACTGCCAATGGCATTTACACAGTAATCAGTGCATTTTTATAGCACTGATCGCTGTATAAATGCCAATGGTCCCAAAAAAGTGTCAAAATGGTCGGACATGTCCGCTGAAATATCGCAGTACCGCAAAAAACGCAGATCGCCGCCATTTTTAGTAAAAAATAAAAAAAAATTAAAAACCCCAAAAATTAATTCTCATCATCCGTAAACGCGACCACTTTTGCGCAAACCAATCAATAAACGCCGATTGCGATTTTTTTTATCGCAAATATGAGGAAGAATATAAATCGGCCAAAAACGGTGAAAAAAAATGTTTTTTTATATTTTTTTTTTTGATTTGTATTTTAGGAAAAAGTAAGAAATTTGGGTTTTTTTGCAAAATTGTCGCTCTTCTTTTGTTTATAGCGGCGATCAGAAATGACGCAGAGGGGATCAAATGCCACCAAAAGAAATCTCTATTTGTGGTAAAAAAAGGACGCAAATTTCGTTTGGGTACAACGTCGCACGACCGCGCAATTGTCAGTTAAAGCGACGCAGTGCCGAATCGCAAAAAGGGCTCCGGTCCTAAAGCTGGAAATCCTTCCGGGGCTGAAGTGGTTAAAGGAGAATTGTACAAAAAAAAAAAACGATTAGTTAAACCCACACAAGTTTTTTTTTTTTACCACTACTATTCCTTTATATTGGCTTCTGCAATTTACAAATGCAGCGATTTAGAAATTGGATGAAAGGTTTACCACAGAGAAACACTTTTTGAAAGTTAAAAAGTGCATATACCATAGGCGTGCACACATAGGGGTTGATTTACTAAAGCCGAAAAGTGCAAAATCTGGTGCAGCTCTGCAAAGAAACCAATCAGCTTCCAGGATTTGTTGTCAAAGTTTGATTGATCAAGCTGAAGTAAGAAGCTGATTGGCTACCATGTGCAGCTGCACCAGATTTTGCACTCTCCAGTGTAAGTAAATCAACCCCATAGTGTGGCAGGATTGCCTGGGACACCCTAATCACCCAGTACTGTGCAGATTACCCCTGCTGTCTGACTGCAGAGAAAGGGACAGGGGAAGCTCTGTCCTCAGTCCTTTTCTCTGACTCAAAAGCGAGACATCAGGGGTCTGTTTAGACCCCTGATATTCCTTCAAAGGCTCTCAGCAGAGCCCCTAAATAAAATTGTAAAAAAAATAAAAAAATAGGATATTGTAAAAAATAATAAAAAAACAAAATTGTAAAAAAAACAAATAAAATAAAATAAAAATAAACTACTGACACGGTCCTCTGCCCTTCTGACATATATACACACACTTGTGTCCCAGTAGGTTATAAATGATGGTGCAGTATAGAGAAACGCAGCTTCCTTTAAATTACGTACCTGTAGGCCAACCATGACTTCCACAAGGCCTGGCTAAAAAAGTAGCATTCTGAATTATCAGTGCTGTTCTGTATATAAACTAGGGTGGATAGTACATTGAGGGCAATCCATGATCAGAGGAACAAGCGTGGAGTTGCTGTAAAGCTTGTCCACACATGCACAGTACTCTATCCCTTGTCCACAGATCCACACACGCACAGTACTCTATCCCTTGTCCACAGATCCACGCATGCACAGTACTCCATCCCTTGTCCATAGATCCATGCATGCACAGTACACTATCCCTTGTCCACAGATCCACACACGCACAGTACTCTATCCCTTGTCCACAGATCCACACACGCACAGTACTCTATCCCTTGTCCACAGATCCACACACGCACAGTACTCTATCCCTTGTCCACAGATCCACGCATGCACAGTACTCCATCCCTTGTCCACAGATCCACGCATGCACAGTACACTATCCCTTGTCCACAGATCCATGCATGCACAGTACTCTATCCCTTGTCCAAGGATCCACACACGCACAGTACTCTATCCCTTGTCCAAGAATCCACGCATGCACAGTACCCTATCCCTTGTCCACAGATCCACACATGCATAGTACTCTATCCCTTGTCCAAGGATCCACGCATGCACAGTACCCTATCCCTTGTCCACAGATCCACACATGCACAGTATTCTATCCCTTGTCTACAGATCCACACACGCACAGCACTCTATCCCTTGTCCAAGGATCCACACATGCACAGTACCCTATCCCTTGTCCACAGATCCACACATGCACAGTACTCTATCCCTTGTCCACAGATCCACACATGCACAGAACTCTATCCCTTGTCCACAGATCCACACACGCACAGTACTCTATCCCTTGTCCACAGATCCACACATGCACAGTACTCTATCCCTTGTCCACAGATCCACACATGCACAGTACTCTATCCCTTGCCCCCCCTCATCCACAAATTTGTACATGCGCAATAGGCCAGCCCTCGTTTCATAGATCTGCACATGAGGAATGGGCTCTTCCTTGTCTACTGATCTGCACGTGGACATTTCAATGCATGGCAATGCATACTAATTATCGAAAAAAAATGAAAACAATAGATAAAAGTTAACCATTAAAGTGTTACTAAACCCACATTAGTATAATCAGTCTCTATATGCAGCATATCATGCTTGTTATACTCACTGAGGAGCCTAAGGGGTTAATCCTCTACACTGTGTAAAAAGGCTCTTTGATCTCGTATACACAGATCCTCCCCTTCTTCCACTGTCCCCAAAACATGTCTGGATAAGACAGTTATTGGAGTCAGGCTGCACATGCTCAGTTTGGTGTGCATTGCTAGAGAGGTTTTTTTTTTCTTGGGAGAGTGCATGTGATCAGCACAGGGCCAATCAACACTGTCCAGACAGAGGGTCAGGGGTCCTGCAGCCTTTTAGGACAGCCAGTGCAGTATGAAAACTCCTCCTACAAGCTTTAACCAGGCACTGATAGAAGTCACAAGACTGCTATATACTGCTGATGAGAAAGGGTATTTAGCAGTTTATATTTACTAAAATGTTTGCATTTCCATGTTCTGTGTACTATGGGAGACCAGATATAGTCATGGGCTTAGTAACACTTTAAAATTATGTACTCTTGGATATCTACTGAGGAGTGACTAATATAAATATTCGTATCGTTTAAAATATATTTTTTAGATGTTTATTGGTTGAGAACATTAGATGAAGGCAACATGTTTTGGATGAAAAAGGCCTTCCTCTTCCTTAAGGGTTAAGCAAAGAATGTTAATAGAATTGCGATGGGTTGCACTAGAGCAGCGGTCGCCAACCAGTGGTCCTTGGACCACTGATGGTCCACGAGAAAATGTTGGTGGTCCCCAGAGATTCTGTCGCAAATCAACATTGTGGCAGATTTATAGCGCCCAAAGTTGTTAACACTGTTGCTCTCAATGCACAATGACAGTCAGTACAGTCAGTGGGCATTGCTACCAGATGCCATCTCTGAAGTTCTGGCTCCTGTGAACTCAGAGGGAGGTGCTAGGAGTAGTGCAGAGTGAGGAGGTGAAGAAGGAGGTTTCCTCCAATGGCAGCATTGATCACAGACTGTGGGAGGGAGCACAGAACTTGAGCACATGGCTGGATAAGGAGGTGAAATCCAATGATGAGTCTTTGTAAGGCAGCAGTGTGATGCAGAGTGTGACTGTGTGTGTGTGTGTGGGGGGGGGGGGGGATTGTGTGTATAAGTCTAAATGTAATCCACCCACACTAAATATTAGTGCCTATACACTCTTCCTGTTGCTGCTGTTCATTAAAAAAGTCAAATATACAGTATCTCACAAAAGTAAGTACACCCCCACATTTTTGTAAATATTTTATTCTATCTTTTCATGTGACAACACTGAAAAAATGACACTTTGCTACAATGTAAAGTGGTGAGTGTACAGCTTGTATAACAGTGTAAATTTGCTGTCCCCTCAAAATAACTCAACAAACAGCCATTAATGTCTAAACCGCTGGAAACAAAAGTGAGTACACCCCTAAGTGAAAATGTCCAAATTGGGCCCAATTAGCCATTTGCCCTCCCCAATGTCATGTGACTCGTTAGTGTTTCAAGGTCTCAGGTGTGAATGGGGAGCAGGCATGTTAAATGTGGTGTTATCACTCTCACTCTCTCATACTGGTCACTGGAAGTTCAACATGGCACCTCATGGCAAATAACTCTCTGAGGATCTGAAAAAAATCATTGTTTCTCTACATAACAATGGCCTAGGTTATAAGAAGTTAGCTAAGACCCTGAAACTGAGCTGCAGCACAGTGGCCAAGACCATACAGCGGTTTAACAGGAGAGGTTCCACTCAGAACAGGCCATGCCATGGTCGGCCAAAGAAGTTGAGTGCACGTGCTCAGCGTCCTATCCAGATGTTGTCTTTGGGAAATAGACATATGAGTGCTGCCAGCATTGCTGCAGGTGTTGAAGGTGTGGGGGGTCAGCCTGTCAGTGCTCAGACCATAGGCCGCACACTGCATCAAATTGGTCTGCATGGCTGTCGTCCCAGAAGGAAGTCTCTTCTTTTTTTTAAAATTCAAGATAGTTTTATTGAAACAAATTTCAGAGTACAACTGTTGTTACATGAAACATATAACAAATATGACACTTCGATGGTAAGGGAATTGCCTCGCTTTCCAATTATGATAACAGTAAGGAAGCCTCTTCTAAAGATGATGCACAAGAAAGCCTGCAATCAGTTTGCTGAAGACAAGCAGACTATGGACATGGATTACTGGAACCATGTCCTGTGGTCTGATGAGACCAAGATAAACGTATTTGGTTCAGATGGTGTCAAGCGTGTGTGGTGGCAACCAGGTGAGGAGTACAAAGACAAATGTGTCTTGCCTACAGTCAAACATGGTGGTGGGAGTGTCATGGTCTGGGGCTGCATGAGTGCTGCCAGCAGTGGGAACCATGAATGCCAACATGTACTGTGACATACTGAAGCAGAGCATTATCCCCTCCCATTGAGAGACTGGGCCACAGGGCAGTATTCCAACATGATACCGCCCCCAAACACACCTCCAAGACGACCACTGCCTTGCTAAAGAAGTTGATGGTAAAGGTGATGGACTGGCCAAGCATGTCTCCAGACCTAAACCCTATTGAGAATCTGTGGGGCATCCTCAAACGAAATGTGGAGGAGCGCAAGGTCTCTAACATCTACCAACTCTGTGATGGCGTCATGGAGGAGTGGAAGAGGACTCCAGTGGCAACCTGTGTAGCTCTGGTGAACTCCATGCCCAAGTGGGTCATTGTTTGAGGTGAGCCTCCAATCCATCCGGTGGAGGACACAGTGTGGTCACGGTTCTGCATGTTATAGATACAGCACCTATGTGAGACTAGACCCGGTGGGGTCTTCTCTAGAGGTGAGGGTCCACTCTACCCGGTGAAGGGAGCACGCCATTCTTTATCCTGACCATCCACCTGTGGATTGTTATATTCCTCACAAGAAAGGATTCCTTCACATATATTTTCCCATAGACTTTGCTCACACTTGCAGACTTTCAGCTTATTTCATTGTTTGATGCCATCGGCACTTTACTTGTTAGCACTGTTTGCACGTCTATCAATATTATTAATCTACTGGATTCGTATGCACTTTATGAGAAGCACTTGTGTATTCTTTTTGTTTATTTTATAACATTGTTTCTTAAATTGCTTTACATGCACTTTTTGGTTAGCACTAAGGCACTTTGAAGCATTACTCATTTTTATTATTTCTAAGCATTTGTCTTTTACTACTTTCCTATTATAAACATTTTAATATGTTTTACCATTATTATTATTGATTTACTGCTTGAATGTACCGCTTCCACATTTCTCATTGGCTTTCAATACTTTATAGGTGGTGTGAAACACTATAGGTGGCAGCAGCAGGCTTAATAACATACCTTAGATTACCTGTTAACCTTACACTGTAATTGGCAGCGCATAACCTTTCCCTACTCATCCTTTGGTATTAATTTCTTCAGTGTTGTCACATGAAAAGATAGAATAAAATATTTACAAAAATGTGGGGGTGTACTCACTTTTGTGAGAAACTGTATTAACAAAGTCACCATAAACCAAAATCCAATTCTATGTTGAATCCTTTGGGCTCATAGTATCTAATAAATAAATCCATTTGGTTTCATTATGTGAGCTACCCTTTTTTAAATCACCTCCCTTCCAATGTGGTAGTACCCTATCAATTCCACAAAACTTCAGTGATCCGGATTCCAATGGGGGTGTTTGACATTTTGAAGTACCTGATTAGAGCCAGAGGCTCTAGTAATCTTCAAAAAAGGGTGGGCTCGGGGCGCAGAGCACTGCGCCCTGATTCCACCCAGTTGTGTGACGATAGCAAATTCATTTTCGCTATTTTCATACTAAAGTTCCTCCCCACCAATCAGGAGGCAGGTCCTGAGACCTGTTTCCCGATTGGCCAAAGCGTTATGCCAGGGGTGCCCAACCTTTTGAAGAGCGAGGGCCACTTAAGTAGCTTGGTAACCGGTTGCGGGCCACAATGAGTGGAGCGGTGCATATGCAGGGCAGACACGGACACAGCCTGCTCTGCTATATGGGCCCTCCGGTCCGATCAGCCGAGATGGAAGTGGATGGATACCATTCTGTTTTTTTTAACAGATTGGAGGTAGGCGGGTGTAAACAGACACAAATCCGTTTACATCTGCCACTCCAAAGAGGTAAATGGAGGGTCCCACTGGGTCAGACCTATGCCCTGCACCTGCGGATCAGTTTGAAAGCAGCCCAGTAACTACTGCAGAACAGATATACCCATATATACACTGTGATTTTAGTAATAGACTTCCCTTTAACCGCTTCCCCACCGCGCGCCGTCTTTTCACGGCGGCAGTGGGGGAGCGCTGCGCGAATCGCCGTAAATAAACGGCGATTCGCATTTGGCCACCAGGGGGCGCGTGCGTGCGCACCCGCGGCGCGCGTGCGCACCCGCCGCACTCCTGGGGAGTGTGCCCACGGCAACAGAGAAAAAACGGGGAACCGCCGATGTAAAC
>BLSH010254993.1:72078-83172 GCA_018402905.1 Glandirana rugosa
GTGACTACACGACCGTGACTACTCCACCGTGACTACACGACCGTGACTATCTGACGTGACTACTCCACCGTGACTACACGACCGTTATTACTCTACCGTGACTATCTGACGTGACTACACGACCGTGACTACTCTACGGTGACCATACGTGACTACTCCACCGTGACCATCTGTGACTACATGACCTTGACTTCTCCACTGGGACCATAGGTGACTACTCCACCGTGACTACCCGTGATTACTCCACCGTGACTACTCTACCGTGACCATCCGTGACTACTACACCGTGGATACTCTGTCGTGACCATCTGTGACTACTCCACCGTGACCATTGCCACCTCATCAGTGCATACCAGTAATGCCTCATCAGTGCCACTTCATCAGTACCATCAGTGCCTACCAGTGCCACCTTGTCAGTGCCTACCAGTGCCACCTCATCAGTGTCTACCAGTGCTGTCTCATAGGTGCCACATCATCAGTGCCTACCAGTGCCATCTCATCAGTGCCACCTCATTAGTGCCCATCAGTGCCACCTCATCAGTGGATACCAGGGTCACCTCTTCAGTTCCAGTACATCAGTGTCTACCAGTGCCACCTCATCAGTGCATACCAGTGGCATCTCATCAGTGCCAGCACATCAGTGCAGTCTATCAGTGCCATCTCATTATTGCCAGCACATCAGTGCCACCTCATCAGTGCAGTCTATCAGTGCCAGCACATCAGTGCCACCTCATCAGTGCCAGCACATCAGTGCAGTCTATTAGTGCCACCTAATGAGTACCCATGTGTGAAAAATGTGAGATTGTGAGATCAGAAACTCACCTCCTCATTGTGGCCATTACACTCTCCATTCATTTTTAAGGCAAGCCCGCCCCTCCTGTGGACTACATCTCCCATAATTCTTTGCAGTACAGAAGGGAGGGGGGGGAGGAACACTCTGCTCTGTTTCCCTCCCCTAACCTCTGTACTGCGGAGAGAGTGCAGGGAGGAGGGAGGAGGGGGCTGACATAGGAGAGGGGAGGGATGCTGAACAGCAGGCAGCTTCCCGGAGGGCGGTGGCTGTGAGATGAGAAGAGCCGCTCTATTCAGCTAATGAAATTCAGAGGAGGAGCGGCTTCAGCCTGTGTGCTGCTTGTAGCATCGCCGCTCCTCCTCTGAATTTCATTAGCTGAATAGAGCGGCTCTTCTCATCTCACAGCCACCGCCCTCCGGGAAGCTGCTCGGCAGGGATCAGCACTGCGAGTGCGAACATGGAGAGGAGAAAACTGTTACAGTGCACCCCAGGCACCCGCCCAGGATCGGCCCTGCCGGCAGTGTTCCCCCACTGTCCTCTTTGCTCCCAGTGCCTCCTAGCCAGGACACCTCCATGGTTTTAGGAAGGCCCCGTCCGCACATGAGTCCATGCCTAAGGTCACCCCCCCCCCCCAGACTGGGGTGCTCCCTCAAAGGTCACAACAGCCAAACACTCCATCTCCAGCTTCCACCCGAACAACTCCTCCGCAGCTGGGCTGGGCTGGGGCCTGCCCCCTGCTAATCCAAGTTGGGGATTGGTCAGTGCCCTCGGAATACTCCAGGCAACTCCACCTCACCTCCACTCTCATTCTTCTAGAAGGTCCCGGAACATTCGAGACATAGGGGGGAGGTCTCAGTGATGCTGCCTGTGAGTCACCCAGCTCTCCCTGGATTTCTGCCCAACCCAGGACAAAAACAGACAGGCCTGACTTGTTATACGTACATATATTGCGCTCGTGTATATATAAATGCCCTCAGGCAAACCCTGCACCCTCTATATAAATACGTTAGTGCAAGAACTGAAAAAAATACGACAAAAGTGATAAAGCACAAACTGAACAAACAAAAGCAAAAAAAAGAGAAATAAGTGTGTGTGAAAATCAATAGTCCACAAAATCATTGGTCCACTGTGATGATATTAGTGCAGTGGAAAAATACAGATTCTGTCGATAAGTAGTGTCTTGAACAGTGATCCACCACACCATCAAACAAGTGCATGAATCCTCCACCAATCAAGATGTGCCCTTACCAGAGCCCCTGAACCCCCTATTACGAGGGGTCAGGGAACGCTTGCGTGGATATCAGGCTTCCACTCAGCCACAATGGTTGATGTTCTCACCGCCACCTCACAGATATGCCACCAATGTATTGTGCAGTACGTCGCTGGTCCTTGTTGGGCATATGTTGTAATGTTCTTTTTTTCATGCAGCTTGCTCAGTGTTGTTGTAATCTGTCCTTGACATGATCCGTGACGTCACTAGCACATGCTCCGTTCTCCCCTGATTTACGGCACGCTCTCTGTGTGCTTATCTGTCCAAGACAGGCCTGACTGCCATCCAAGCCTTTACCTGTACTAGAAAAAACTATTTACAGTTCTAGCACTAGAGGGTGCTCCATTGTATTACCCCTTCAATTTACACAGAGCTTTACACATACTATGTACATTCATATCAGTCCCTGTCCTGAAGGAGCTTATAATCTAAGGTCTCTAATACACATTCATACTAGGGTCAATTTAGACAGAAGACAAATAAGTTACCAGCATATTTTTGGAGTGTGGGAGGAAACCCACGCAGGCACAGGGGGAACATGCAAACTCCATGCAGGTAGTGCCATGGTTGGGATTTGAACCAGCAACCCTAGTGCTGTTAGGCAGAAGTGCTCACCGCTAACAGGGTGCTGCCCTATTAAGTGATGCTAGTCTCCATGAAGCCTTAACTTAGGTCCTCTAGTGCATCCCATTGTGATTCTATTAACTGCCATTGCTCGAGCCCTGAAGAAAAGGGCCCTTTTCCCCCGCAACATGTTGGATGTATTTAACGTTCTTAACAAATAAACGTTTAAAAAAACTACTTAAATGATACAAACGTTTGTACTAGGTGCTCCTCATTACACATGTAAAAGTTGGCCATCTGTTGAGTGATCAGAGTTAGCTGCCTAGGACCAGGACAAGGTCTACATACACTATATTTTTACTGCGGTTCTGCTTCCTTTAAGGAGAACACACTCCACTGTATATCCAATGCAACCAATTCCTACTTTCTTTGGTCCGGTGCTTTTAAACACCTTACCCTTTAAAGCTAAAAACTAAAAGTCCTCCCTTACAGCAGGGCTGCCCCCACAGTGTAAGAGTTACCTGCTCACTCATTTCCCATACCTGATCCTTTGCTCCCCTGGCAGATGGAGCTTCCCTATGCTGTGGCAGTGGACTGCCCCGACACCCGAGGTGTCCTCACTTTTAATTACAAATTCACTGTGTTGCACTAAAGAACCTTAAGGAATAAATGAATCCATAAATGTGTTTAAACTTTAAATACGTGAAACGAAAAAGTCACTGTGCTATATAAAATTGCTTCTGTAAAATGGGAAAACTCACAACAAAGTGTATAAAGACAGTCCTTAAGGCCCCATTCACACCTCAGTGTTTCGTAGCTTGAAGACCAAAGCTCCTAAATGCCGGAGGTGAAAAAAATCAGTGATTCACACCTCCACTACAAGTCGCCTGAAGCTCAAAAAAGTTCTGGAGCTTTTTTGTAGCTCGAATTGTGCAGATTGGTGCATTTTTTGAGCAATTTTTTTTCAGTCATAGAAATTATTATTATTATTATTATTATACAAGATTTATATAGTGCCAACAATTTGTGCAGCACTTTAAAACATGAGGGCAGACCCTACAATTACAATACAATTCAATACAGGAGGAATCAGAGGGCCCTGCTCGTTGGAGCTTACAGTCTAGGAGGGAGGGTCAAGTGATTCAAAAGGTAATGACTGTGGGGGATGAGCTGATGGAGAAAATAAAAGTGCAGTTGTTAGGTGGAGGCTGGATAGGATTCTCCGAAGAGAAAAGTTTTCAGGGATCACCTAAAAGTGGATAGTTGGACATATTAGGGTAGGGAATTTCAAAGGATGGGAGAGGCTAGGGAGGAGTCCTGGAGGCGAGCATGAAATGCATGGAAACGCAGGATGCAGTTGACTATGAGCGTTTTAGTGCATTTTGATGCGTGTTTTTGAGCGTTTTTCTGTTCCAATGAAACAATAAACAAACAAATAAATAATCACATGGATAAATAAATAATTAAATAAATAAAAAACCCTAACCCCAACCCTTAACCCTAATATTAACTCCTAACCTTAACCCCCTAACCTAACAAAATAAATAATAAAATAATAAGTAAATAATGAATTATTGAATTAATTAACTAACCCCTAACCCTAGCCCTTAAACCTTAACCCCTTACAAAAAAAATAAAAAAATAATAATTAATAATAATAATAATAAATAAAAGTGGTTTCATCCGGAAAAGCTAAAAAACATAGCAACAAATGATGAAACAGATGATGTTTTTCTCTACTGGCTAATTAAAAAACTCCAAAGCTCAAAAACATGCATACAAAACGCTTGAGAAAACACAAGAAAAAACACTCAAACACGCAAAGCTCAGGTGTGAATGCAGCCTAAATGTTACAAAGACAGCTTCTCTTCCAAAGGGGGGTGCCAAAGTGAATTTACAACCTTCGCCCAAAAGTGATAAGGTGTAAGCTTACCAGATACATGCGACCCTCTAGGTAAAGAGAAGTCATATACAGCATCGGTGTCATGGATGCCCTTCCTTTTCCTTTGCAGGGATGTCATACACCACTGATATGTAGGTCACCACCACCTCCGGTCGGCTACAGCAAGAAGCTCAAGGGAAGAGATGACAAATAATGCCCCATATTTTGTAGAAAATCCTTTACAGGTTTTATTAAATGACGTATTGCACTCACATGTATCAGGGTATAATTGCGCATTACAAAACCATTTAGGCCGGCACAGAAACAGTTACTTCCGGGCTGACATTAAATTGCAATGACGTCAGCAATTGGCTCCACCCGACGCGTTTCATCTTACCAGACGTCCTCCGCATCAAAAGTTTTCAATGTAGGGCTATTGATTTGGCATCTGTCATGATGACATCAGAGGACCATTAGACCCCCGGAGTGCAGGGGAGAAGAGGCTGCAGGTACAGGTCTGGCAGTAGAGAGGAGCCTGCTGGAGAGGAGGATCATGCAATAAAACTGCTGCACACGGCCCTCAAGCATAAACGAGCAGTTGTTGCTTGCAGTGCAGCCGCGGCACCATTACAAGGCAGGACTTTTAATTTTGCCAAAGTTCAGCTTTAAAGTCATGTAGGCAAAGTAAGTTTCTACTGCATCTATTATACCATAGCTCACAGCAACCGATAAAATCTTTTTCTTTTTTTGGTGCAACGGCAAGAAACTGGTTAAACCGAAGCTCTGGAAAAATATCTTTTTTTTCTGTACAAATTAGGAAAAAAATGGTATCGGTTTCATGAGAATCGTATTGCAGGAGTACAAGACAAGAAAACTAATTACTGTCTTTGGGTCCCCAGGATCCCCCCCTCCTCCTTATAATGAGCTGGATATCCCTGAACTGTTTAGGTGACATTTAGATAAATAATGCAAAGATTTGAGACATTTCCATATTCCTCCTTTAATGTCTCCCTGCCTGAGACTTAATCCAAGTTTCCGCGGCATTTATTACTGTTTGTTACACTAACAAGTGAGATTAGGAGAATTCTAATGAAGGCGTGCAGTGGCAAACGGTCTGATTAAAATGCCATAATAAGAGTTGCATGAATTTATGCGGCTGATTAGCATAATCTATTTAGCACGAGTAAACACAAACAGAAGGAGCGGTGTGTGCGCACTTACTTGACGGCTAGGCCGGAGATGGAAATGAAGGCACATACAATGTAAATATGTAAATATCTTATTATATACTTTATATCTGAGCTCCTTATCCCCGGCTCTGTTTGGGAGTTCTTATCTCTGTATTAGTTTAGGGATATGACTTTTTTTCTGTTTGGATAACTGCATTATTTTTTTTTTTTACTCTATCCTTTTTCTTTTTCTTTTTTTTTTTTTTAGGCCATCTGCTGAGACCAAGAAGTAAAACAATACGTCCCTCTGAAAACCGGACATGTTGGGGTCAACCTTTGACACTGCGGAAGGTAAAAAGATGCTGTTTTGCAGCCCTTCCCCGGGTGTTCATGGAGAATGCACAGCTGTTACTGAGTTAAAGTACGGGGGCTGCCATTGCTGCCTTTATTTTGAATATGCCAGTTGCCTGGCAGTGTCTGGCTTCAATATTTTCCTATCATGGACCCGGAACAAGCATACTGTAAATGTATGTTGCAAAAAAGCTGGAATATTTTACAGTATCTCACAAAAGTGAGTACACCCCTCATATTTTCCTAAATATTTTATTCTATCATTTCATGTGACAACACTGAAGAAATGACACTTTGCTACAATGTAAAGTAGTGAGGGTACAGCTTGTATAACAGTGTAAATTTGCTGTCCCCTCAAAATAACTCAACACACAGCCATTAACCACTTCATTCCTGGAAGGATTCCCCCTTTAGGACCAGAGCACTTTTTGCGATTCGGCATTGCATTGCTTTAACTGACAATTGCGCGGTCGTGCGACGTTGTACCCAAACGAAGTTGACGTCCTTTTTTTATATAAAATAACCAAATTCATCAGTTTTGGCCGATATATATACTTCCCTATATTTTTGGTAAAAAAAAATCACAATCGGCGTATATTGATAGGTTTGCGCAAAAGTTGTCATGTTTACAAACAATGAGAACTCATTTATGGGGTTTTTATTTTTTACTAGTAATGATGGCGACCTGCGTTTTTTAGCAGGACTGCGACATTGCAACGGACATGTCGGACACTTTTTTGGGACCATTGATGTTTATACAGCTGATTACTGTGTAAATGTCACTGGCAGGTAAGCGGTTAAAACTAGGGTTAAGTGTGTTCCCTGGATAGTGTTTCTAACTGTGTGGGGGCTGGGCTGAGTGGGGGAGGAGAGTGATCGCCCCTCCCATATACAGGGAGCATGCGATCACTCTCCTTCTCCCCTGTTAGAATGGAGATCCGTTGTTTACACACACAGATCCCCATTCTGTCACTGCAGGGGAGCAATCGCGGGTAGCGGGTGGACATCGAGTCCACCCTACCCACTCCCTGGCTCCCCCTCTACACAGTGAGCCTCCGGCGATCTCGCAACTGCCATCAGATGACAGCGGTTTGCGATATCAAGCAAAGTTGCCACCGTCAAAGCACAGCGGGCGGTCAGCAACTGGTTAATGTCTAAACTGCTGGCAACAAAAGTGAGTATACCACTAAGTGAAAATGTCCAATTGGGCCCAAAGTGTCACTATTCATCACTGCCTTAACCCTCTTGGGCATGGAGTTCACCAGATCTTCACAGGTTGCCACTGGAGTCCTCTTCCCCTCCTCCATGACGACATCACAGAGCTGGTGAATGTTAGACACCTTGCGCTACGCCACCTTCCGTTTGAGGTTCCACCACAGATGCTCAATAGGGTTTAGGTCTGCAGAGATGCTTGGCCAGCCCTTCACCTTTACCCTCAGCTTCTTTAGCAAGGCAATGGTCATCTTGGAAGTGTGTTTGCGGTTGTTATCATGTTGGAATACTGCCCTGCGTCACAGTTTTCGAAGGAAGTGGATTTTGCTCTGCTTCAGTATGTCACAGTACATGTTGGCATTCATGGTTCCCTCAATGAACTGTAGCTTCCCAGTGCCGGCAGCACTCATGCAGCCCCAGACCATGACACTCCCATCACCATGCTTGACTGTAGGCAAGACACACTTGTCTTTGTCCTACTCATCTGGTTGCTGCCACACACGCTTGACTAAATCTGAACCAAATAAGTTTATCTTGGTCTCATCAGACCACAGGACATTGTTCCAGTAATCCATGTCCTTAGTCTTCTTGTCTTCAGCAAAGTGTTTATCTTTAGAAGAGGCTTCCTTCTGGGATGACAGCCATGTAGACCAATTTGATGCAGTGTGCTGCGTATGGTCTGAGCACATGCACTCAACTTCTTTGGTTGACCATGGTGAGGCCTGTTCTGAGTTGAACCTGTCCTGTTGAACTGTTGCATGGTCTTTTCCACTGTGCTGCAGCTCAGTTTCAGGGTCTTGGCAATCTTCTTATAGCCTAGGCCATCTTTATGTAGAGCAACAATTCTTTTTTCAGATCCTCAGAGAGTTCTTTGCCATAAGGTGCCATGTTGAACATCCAGTGACCAGTATGAGAGAGTAAGAGTGATAACATCAAATTTAACACACCTGCTCCCCATTCACACCTTGTAACACTAATGAGTCATGTGACACCAGGGAGGGAAAATGGCTAATTGTACCCAATTTGGACATTTTCAGAGGTGTACTCACTTTTGTTGCCAGCGGTTTAGACATTAATGACTGTGTGTTGAGTTATTTTGAGGGTACAGCAAATTTACACTGTTATACAAGCTGTACACTCACTACTTTACATTGTAGTAAAGTATCCTTTCTTCAGTGTTGTCACATGAAAAGATATAATAAAGTATTTACAAAAATATGAGGGGTGTACTCACTTTTGTGAGATACTGTATCTCTATACATGTTTCAGGTTAGAAACACAGCATTAAAGCTAACGCAACAAATGCTAACCTTCCACACAATAGCATCCCCTATATATTCTTCATAGCAAAACCAATTAGAAAACAATTAAATAATACTTACTTTTGTAACCAAGCTTTCATCCACTTCTGGGTCAGGAAGTGATCAGAACAAGAGTGCAGGGCCATTCACAGAAGCCTGTGCAATGTCACACAACAAATAGTGGTTGATTTACTAAAACTGAATGAAACTCTGGTGCAGGCTGCATTGAAACCAATCAACGTTCAGGATTTTTGGTCAAAGCTTAATTGAACAAGCTGAATAATCCATAATAATTCCAATTTGCTCACCTCCACTTTTGACCAAGTATCCAAAATCACTCTATGGATCCTCCTTTTATATTTTTGTATTTTGTTCAGATGTGGCATAACGAAAGGGAGTAATAGTGCCGGCTGTAAATATTTAATGAAAAGCAACGAGATAAAAACACTCACAAGGGTTAAAAATAAGATCGCCTTCAGTACAGCACTCCTATGTGTATAATCTGCTATGTACCGGTCTCTCATCGCTCAGCAGTCCCGACAAAGCAGCATGATGACGTCATCACCGTTCAGCTCTGTCCCCTATATGCGTTACATCCAGTGGCCAGGACTTCCTCAGGAGGAACTGTGCAAAGACTGTGCATTGACTATCCTTGCAATCAGGGGTGAGCCCAGGCATGTTTGCACACAAGTCTGAACCTGCCTGAGCTATCCCACTAGGAAGCTGTCAAAGTGGACAGCCAGTCATAGACGGATGAGGCATTCCCCTCTCTGCAGCTGCATATATACATGACCCTTGTATACGTGAATCTGCAGGGTGGGGCATGCCTCAGACAATTATGATTGGTTGTCTGCTTTGACAACTTCCTGGTGGGATAGCTCAGGTAGGTTTGGACTCATGTATGAACACGCCTGGCTTTTTCCCTACTTGCAATTTATACAACTGACCTAGGGGGAGGGTCTTTTTTTTCTCAGCAACAGTGGAGTTGCTCTTTAATCCTTGATTTACATGCTGAGAACACAGCCTACCCTCCCTGGGTTCCTGTATTTTAAGTAGACAGTTCTAGTGCTCCAGGTCTGTCTTCTGATTTGCCCCTTGTTGATGGTCATATTCTTTTCAGGGAACACCAATCACTGTGCCACGAGAATGTGCAAAATCCATAAATAGAGGAGTGAAGGCAGAAAAAGGTTAAGTTGTCCAAGTTTTTTATTTATTTATTTAAAATTTTTGTTTTCACTTTGAGTTGTCCCGGGCATGTTTGAATCCATATTTGCTGTTGACTGATTTGCTGGAAATCAATTCCAAGCATCAACTACTCTTTTGGTAAAATAATGCTTTACTGAAAAAGTAGTTGATGTTTGGAATAGACCTCTGCAATCTACAATAAAACACATTTATATGTAGATTACGGTAGCATAGCTTTGAGGAAGAGGGTATATCCTCTAAAATGTATTGTGTCGCGTAGTACACTGGTTATTCAGTCTTTGAAGTTCAGGAGACCCTGCCACAGGATTCCTTGAATGCCTATGTACCTACAGGCTTTTCTGAGCATTTTTATACACTTTTTATTATTAAAACGTGCCTGAGATAATGAACTAGGCTGGTGCACCCTTCATTTGTTGTTTTTATTTAGGAAGTGTTAGAATTACAGTCTGGTTTTTACTGCTATTAGCAAACAGGAAGTCAGAAGAAATCCCTCAAAACAACAAAAGGGATCTTAACCCTTCCCAACGCTATCTACAACTAAAGCTGGGTATACACTTACACTAATTTTGATGTGTGTGTGTAGTACTAACCCTGCAGGACCCGCTAATATTTTGGTCCTATTTCTCCTCTTTAGAACACACACAGCCAGCCATACAGCATTTTTTCTCTGACTCAAAGATCAGTCTAGGGGATTCTTTTTAGGGTTTTTATTGGAACAGGAACTTGGATATGAATGAGGAGCAGTGGTGTCACTAGAGGGTGGCTATTGGGGCTATAGCCCCGAATTTGGAGCCCATAGCCCCGAGTCTTTAGGGCAGGGGACCTTAAACTACAGCCCGTGGGCCGTATATGGACTGCCTCTTCCATAAGATCACAGCACTCCCCCTCCCCTCTGCTACCTTATTCACACAAGACAGGAAACATGACAGGTCTGAACAAAGGGCAGGACTTTACGAGTTAAGATGCGGGCAATTGGTTACTAGACAGCGGGGCGGTCCCAGCAATCAATTACCTGCCTTCTACTTGAAAAGTCCCGCCCTTTGTCCAGACCTGTCATGTTTCCTGTCTTGTGTATATAAGGTAGCAGAGGGGAGGGGGAAGGCTGAGATCTTATGGAAGGGGCAGTGTAACATCGCTGGATGGCTCTGTGATGAGGGGATCTGTAATAGGGGGATCTGTGATGGGGGAATCTGTGATGGGGAATCTGCGATGGGTGATCTGTGATAGGGGGATCTGTGATAAGGGGATCTGTGATAAGGGGATCTGTGATGGGGGATCTGAAATGGGGGATCTGTGATGGGGGATCTGTGATGAGGGGATCTGTGATTGGGGATCTGTAATAGAGG
>BLSH010254993.1:84093-95051 GCA_018402905.1 Glandirana rugosa
AACCAGAAGGAAGTCCCCCCCCCCCCCCTTGGCGATCTTCTGAGACACTTCACAGGTACCAGAAGATGTGCCGGCCATTCACAGCTCGACTTGCGCATTGAAGCCAAAGCTGGGTGCCCACACTTGTGATGCCGGCGCCGCAGAAAGGAAGGGGAGAAGAGCGACACTGCGGGCGGCTGCATCGCTGGAGCCTGGGACAGGTGAGTGTCTGATTATTAAAGGTCAGCAGCTACACCTTTTGTAGCTGGAGACTTTTAATAGGGTGGAACTCCGCTTTAATTGTGGGCAGCTGAAGCTGTTGCCTGCTCACTTCCTGGATTTACACAGACACACCTCCAGCTCTGCAGCTCTCACTGGCCCTCTTATGACTCATCCTTCTCCCTGCCTGGCAAACTCTCACGAGAGAGAGAGAGCGAGAGAGAGAGAGAGAGAGAGCTGTGCGTGATTTCATGTGCCTAGGCATTTTACCAGACAAGAAAGAGGAAGCGGGCTGTATAAGGTATATACTGGCAGAAAAAAAACGTTTTACTACCCAAAGTTAAAACAACAAGAGCAGAAGATTTAATAGATGGAAAGATGAAAATGACTGAAGTTCCACTTTAAAGACTAAACCTTTTGCCGGCACTTGTTGCTTACAAATTAAAATCGGTATTTTTTGCTAGAAAATTACTTAAAACCCCCAAACATTATATATATATATATATATATATATTTTAGAAGAATTGTGATTCTCATTTTATCCAGAATCATGCAGCTCTACTCGGAGGAATTCCCCCATCAACACTGACTGTGAGAGAGGAATCAAGCAACTGTGGTTAAGCAAGAATTTCTTAATGTATGGGTTGCGTAAACCACTTCCAGACCGCATAACGACTATAAGCGACGGTAGTGTGGCTCTGTCCCGCGAACTGCCGCTTATAGTTGTCGCTCGCGGGCACAATGCTAGGGGATGAGCCTGTGCCTGCCGCATGCTTTCTGAGTGAGGCCGCGGGTCGGACGGACTCGATGTCCATTGGCGACCCGCGATAGCCTGTGACAGAGCCAGAATGGGGAACCACCGATGTAAACACGACGCTTCCCTGTTCTGACAGGCGGCATGTCAGAGATCTACTGTACTCGGGATCAGTTAGATCTCTGGTGCCCCTGACAGCTCAGCCCCCATACAGTTAGAACACACCCAGGGAACCCTTCACTGCCCCCTGTAGGTTAACCCTTTCCCCGCCAATGACATTTACACAATAATCAGTGGATATTTAAATTTCTGATCGCTGTATAAATGTCAGTGGTCCCAAAAAAGTGTCAAAAATGTCCGACATGTCCACTCCAATTTCAAAGTCCTGATAAAAATCGCATATTGCCACCATTACTAGTAAAAAAAAAAATTGTAGAAACGCCAGAAATTAATTTTAATAGTTTGTAAGCCTGGCAACTTTTGCGCAAACCAATCAATAAATGCTGAGTGCGATTTTTTTACCAAAAATATGAGGAAGAATACATATAGGGCTAAACTGATGAATAAATGTGTTTTTTTAATATTTTTTTTGGATATGTATGTTGGCAAAAAGTAAGAAATATAGTTTTTTTTTTTTTTGCAAAATTGTTGCTTTTTTTTGTTTATAGCGGTGATCAGAAATGACGCAGAGGTGATCAAATGCCACCAAAAGAAAGCTCCCTTTGTGGGAAAAAAGGACATTCATTTCGGTACAACGTCGCACGACCGCGCATTTGTCAGTTAAAGCGAGGCAGTGCCGAATCACAAAAAGTGCTCTGGTCCTAATGTGGGAAATCCTTCCGGTCCTTAAGTGGTTAAACCTGACAAACCAACTAATAATTCTTGGCTCATGATTGGCCTCACAAGACTGTAAGAATATACACAAACAAATGATTTTTAAAGCGGTAGTAAACCCTAAAAGCTGTTTTTACCTACAGGTAAGCCTATAATAAGAATATCTCCTAAACCATGCATATTCGCCCTGCATGCAGCCGCTGACATTAGCAGCGCATGCGCTCTGACGATTCGGCCGAGGCGGCCGGCAACTCAGAGCTGGCTGCCGGAGAGAAGAGCTCCCGCGCGCATGCGCGGGAGTGACGTTACGCGGCTCCGGCCACTCACAGCGCCGGAGCCGCGTACCCGGAAGACAGAAGAGGACAAACATGTCAGCGTCCTTAGCGCTGACCGACTCGGGCATCGGGGGCCTCGTTCTCAGGTAAGTATTTCATAATATGTTAGTATGCGATGCATACTAACATATTATGCTATTGTCTTGCAGGATTTTTTTTAATTTTTTTTTTTGTCAGCGGATTTACTACCGCTTTAAATGACAGATATGAATGCAGCTGCGTTGTTTTCAATGGAGCCATTCACACACATGGGTAAACATGAGGTGCTTTCAGATCCGTAACACAGAACTCAAAAATTTGCACCTAAGGACATGCGCTTTACGAGCTTATGCCTATAAATGCACGTATATGCATTTGTAAGTACGTAAATTAAGTGTAAACAAAGGGAAAGAATAAAATATCATAAAAACAAATTATGTACGCATCCAAGTCTTTACACATTTAAACTATTGTAAAAAAAAATAACAAACATGTCATACTTACCTCCTTTGTGTAGTTGGTTTTGCACAGAGCAGCCCGGATCCTCCTCTTCTTGGTTTCCTCTTTGCTGCTCCTGGCCCCTCCCTCCTATAGAGTGCCCCCACAGCCAGAAGCTCTCTATGGGGGCACCCAAGCTGAGTAACAGCTCTGTGTAACCATTCAGACACAGAGCCCCGACTCAGCCCCGCCATCTCTCTCCCTTGACTGGCTGACTGACTTTGATTGACAGCTTCGGGAGACAATGGCACTGCTGCTGTGTCAGCGGAGTGTCCCGGAAGGCTTAGACATTCGTGGACATCGCTGGAGAGAGAAGGGGCTCAGGTAAGTATTAGGGGGGCTGGGGAGGCTACTATACACAGAATGTTTTTCATCTTAATGCATAGAATGCATTAAGATAAAAAAAAACCTTCTGCCTTTACAACTCCTTTAAACCACGTCCGGACCACCGATCATGTATATACGGCGGTCCTTTAAAGTGGAATACCGTTGTTATGGTAGCAGATAGCTACCATAGCCCTGGTATCGTTTTATTCAGCGGCCATTTCTGCGTCTGATTAAAGTGGTCTCAGTTCGCTGCAAGATTACTTTTATCGGTAGCGGGAGGGGGTCACTCTTCCGTCATCTCCGCCGGTAACAGCAGAGACAATGGGGTCTGCTCCCCCAGTGCCTGGATGCCGAGTGAGCGGAAGATGCCACCCATTCGGCTCCATAGCATTGCAGGACGGAAGCGACGTCAAACGTCACTTACGCCCGAAGCTCTTAAAGGGGAATTTTTTTTTTTTCAATGTAACGTTTTCTTTTTTTTTTTATTGCATTGAAGTGTAAATATGAGATCTGATGTCTTTTTGACCCCAGATTTCATATTTAAGAGGTCCTGGCATGCTTTTTTCTATTACAAGGAATGTTTACATTTCTTGTAATAGGAATAAAAATAAAAAATAAAAAATAAAAAGTAAAGTAAATAAGAAAAAAAAATGTAAAGCGATCCGTCCCGCCGAAAGTCGTGCCCGCATATGAAAACGATGTTAAAACCACACATCTGAGGTATTGTCGCAATCGTCAGAGCGAGAGCAATAATTTTAGCACTAGAATTCCTCTGTAACTCAAAACTGGTAACCTGTAGGAATTTTTAAACGTCGCTGATGGAGATTTTTAAGTGCCAAAGTTTGTCGCCATTCCACGAGCGGGCGCAATTTTGAAGCATGACATGTTGGGTATCAATTTAATCGGTGTAACGTTATCTTTCACAATATGCAAAAAAATTGGGCTAACTTAACTTTTATTCTCTAGGGTGTTAGAAAAAAATATATATAATGTTTGGGGGTTCTAAGTAATTTTATAGCAAAAAAAAAAAATTATTTTATTATTGTAAACACCAAGTGTAAAAAAGAGGCTCGGTCTGGTAGTGGTTTTAAAGTGTTACTAAACCCAGGAGCCTGCATTCACTATATCTGGTCTCCCACAGTACACAGAATATGGAAATGCAATTATTTTAGCAAATATAAACTGCTAAATAACTTTTCTCATCAGCAGTGTATAGCAGTCTTGTGACTTCTATTAGTGTCTGGTTAAAGCTTATAGGAGGAGTTTTCATTCTTCTCCGACTGTCCTATGAGGCCGCTGGACCCCTGACCCTCTGTCTGGACAGTGCTGATTGTCCCTGTGCATGCACTCTCCCAAGGGAAAAAATACTTTCTAGCAATACACACCAAAATGAGCATGTACAGCTAGTCCCCTATCCTCTGTTCTATAAGGAGATTGTTTGGGGACAGTGGAAGAAGGGGAGGACCAGAGAAGACAGGATCAAACAGCCTTTTTTACCCATTGCAGATGATTAACCCCTTAGGTTCCACAGTGAGTATTACAAGCATGCCTTACTGCATATACACACTGATATTACTGTTGTGGGTTTAGTAACACTTTAACTGCATCTATACACAAGTATTTTACTGATTAATATGCCGGAACTTTCCTCCTAGAAAACACATGTAATAACATCAGTAACATTTTTATGGCTGTGTGATTAACCACCTCCCGCGCACGCTATAGTCGAAAGATGGCTACAGTGCGGGCCTTAATTGCCGATGGGGCTCCGTCTGCTAGTCAATGAGACTCAACTGATCACAGATCACGGATAACAATCCCGGCTCCTTACCAAGTGATCAGCTGATCATGTGATGTAAACAGAAGATCGTAATCTGTTTTTTGTTTTCTTCACGCTTAGAGCGTGAGGAGAAAAAAAAGCAGATTACTGGTTTCTGCCAGAGGGACATCGGTCCTATAGACAGAGAGCCACTGCTGCTATGCAGTGCCCACCAGTGCCACCTGCCAGTGCCCACCAGTGCCACCTACTAATGCATATCAGTGCTGCCTATCAGTGCCCACCTATCAATGTCCACCAGTGACGCCTATCAATGCCCACCAGTGCCACCTATCAGTGCCCATCAGTGCTGCCAATCAGTGCCCATCAGTGCCCCATTATCAGTGCCACCTATCAGTGTCACCTACCAGTGCTTATCAGTGCCCATCAGTGCCATTCATCAGTGCCGCCTATTAGTGCCACCTATCAGTGCCCGTCAGTGCCACCTATCAGTGCCCTTCAGTGCTGCCCATCAGTGCCACCCATCAGTTCCACCTCTCAGTGCCACCTATCAGTGCCCACCAGTGTCGCCTCATCAGCGCCTATTAGTGCAGCCTATCAGTGTCTATTAATGCAGCCTCATTAGCGCACATCAATGAAGGAGAAAAATTACCTGTTTGCTAAATTTTATAACAAACTATGAAACTATTTTTTTTTCAAAATTTTCAGTCTTTTTAGCAAAAAATAAAAAACCCAGCAGTGATTAAATACCACCAAAGAAAGCTCTATTTGTGTGAAAAAAATGATAAAAAGTTCATATGGGTACAGTGTTGCATGACCGCGTAATTTCCTTTCAAAGTGAGACAGTGCTGAAAGCTGAAAATGGGCCTGGGCAAGAAAGAGGGGATTAAGTGCCCAGTAAGCAAGTGGTTAAAGCTTTAACAGCTAACTCTAAACTCATGACCTGTAGGGGCTTTTAAAATGTCTCTGGTAGAAAATTTACGGTACTGAAGTCCCTCGTTGTTTCACGGGCGCACGCAATGTTAAGACTTAAAGAAGTAAATCCTGATGGGTATTACTTGCTCTTTAAAATGTTGGGTATCTGTTTACTCAGCACAACTTCATCTATAGTTTTTTTTTTTTAATATTGGATAATATATATTGTGTTTGTGTGCCCTAAAATTAACTTTAGTGTATTTATTTTTACGGAAATGTTGTGTTTCAAAAACTGTTATATTATATGCTAATATTATGTGACATAAAAAAAATGGAACTACCACTATTTTATTCTCTAGGCTAGGGTGTCTGCTTTTAGAAAATACTGTATATAATGTTTTGGGGGTTTTAGGAATGCATGCAAAAAAACAAAATGCAAAAAGGGCAACGAAAAGGTTAAATCCAAAAAAGTGGACAGAGCAGTAAAGACAACACAAAGTTGGAATTGACAAAAATTGGAAAGAAAAGTTCACCGAACTCATCAAAGAAAGTAATTATTTTATGAGAAATTGTGTTACTTTATTATTGTTACTTATAAAAAGTTATACAGGTGAAGTCTAAATGGTTATTCATTACAATCGTACCGGTGACAAAGTACTGTATGCCAATCACCTTCCCTACTTCTCATATTTCCGTCGCTTCCTGGGTGGTGGCGAAGCTCCGATGTCTTGAATGCCAATAGTGGAGCTGAACATATGTGAACCTTTCCTAATCCTGCTAATCTCCCTTCAAAAACCTTCCTGGCAACAGTCAGATTGGAGGGGGGGAGAGCCACTGAGCATTTTAATGACAAATAATCTTAGTGTTAAAAAAGGAGGAGGAGGGGGTGATCTCCACAGCTGGAGAGAGAGCTTATGAAGTGCAGCAGGTACAAATCACTGCTATATTACCTCATGTAATCTCTACCATTCAGGCTCAGATTATGCTTGAATACAAGACGAAATAGAGTTCTTTTTTAAACTGAGGGCTTTGTCCCCACCACAACTATTAGGCAGTAATTAGCTGCGACACACAATTATGAGGCTCACAATGGTATTAGCAAGCCCGTGACACCTTTGAAACTGATTACAGAAAGTGAATAACTTTTTTTTTTTTTTTTACATCTTAAATCTCTTGAAGTGCTGCGATTTTTTTGGATGAAAAGTTGTTAAAATCGAAGGATTGAAACCTCCCGCAAATGGAAAGGGATTACAAAAAGTACAGTAACTGTTTAGAGTGCTTGATGGTTGCAGGAACAATATATTTCCTGTGCCTGTTCCCCCAGGCCAAAAATCTTGTGTCATACCTACCCAAGTATACTGGCTAACTTTTGGCTGGCCAAATGCCAGCCTTTCTCAACCAGGGTTCAATGGAACCCTAGAGTTCCTCCAGAGTATCCTTTCTCAACCAGGGTTCTATGGAACCCTAGAGTTCCTCCAGAGCAGCCTTTCTCAACCAGGGTTCAATGGAACCCTAGTATTCCTCCAGAGTATCCTTTCTCAACCAGGGTTCTATGGAACCCTAGAGTTCCTCCAGAGCAGCCTTTCTCATCCAGGGTTCAATGGAACCTTAGCATTCCTCCAGAGCAGCCTTTCCCAACCAGGGTTCTATGGAACCCTAGAGTTCCTCCACAGTAACCATTCTCAACCAGTGTTCGATGCAACCTTAGCATTCCTTCAGAGCAACCTTTCTCTACCAGGGTTCAATGGAACCCTAGTGTTCCTACAGAGCAGCCTTTCTCAATCTGGGTTCTATTGATCCCTAGCATTCCTCCAGAGCAGCCTTTCTCCAATAGGGTTCAATGGAGCCCTAATGTTCCTCCAGAGCAGCCTTTCTCATCCAGGGTTCTATGGAACCCTAGTGTTCCTCCAGAGCAGCCTTTTTCAACCAGAGTTCTATGGAACCCTAGTGTTCCTCCACAGCAGCTTTTCTCAACCAGGGTTCAATTGAACCCTGGTGTTCCTCCAGAGCAGCCTTTCTCAACCAGGGTTCTATAGAATCCTAGCTTTCCTCCAGAGCAGCCTTTCTCAACCAGAGTTCCTTGGAACTTTAGTGTTCCTCCAGAGGTTGCTAGGGGTTCCTTGAGCAATGAGCAACTTGTGCAACTCAGATGAGTAACTACTAAAAACAATGTTAGCTATATGTAAAGAGGCATTCTTCCCAATGACCAAAATGTAAGGAGCATCCTCTCCAAATGACCATCACACTAATATACTGTGAGCTGTAGATAAAGCAATCTTTAGCAGAGGTTCCCTGGACTCAGAAAGTTATTTCAAGGTTTCCTCAGTGCTAAAAAGGTTGAGAAAGACTTTTTCAGAGGTTGATAGAGGTTCTTTGAGCTGCGGCTGATTGGCTTTTTACCGCCAGCTACATCATCTTTTTAGTTTTCAGTAAACTTGCCATTCTGACCACCACTGTAAGGAGTGAATTCTTCTCACTGACCACCGATGTATGAGGCACATTGTCCCCCAATTAATTGATTAAAAAAAATATATATTTCTAAGGGTTCGCCTGGAGTAAAAAGTTGAGAAAGGCTGCCATATACTCGAATCCTCAATTGTATTCTAATAGAGGCAGCCATGGCTGCCAGAATAGCTGAACGGGTGCTATATGCAGGACGCAGCTGCTGTTTGGCTGACTATTGTCCACCCAGCTCCTTAGAATTTCAGGTCGAAAGGATGTTGGACAGGAAAATGCAAAAAGGATTACCCATGGCTCGAATTTTGGATGGATCATTTGGAACGGGATGAAATTTGCTCTGTGTATGTACAGCATTAGTAGGTGGATCAAACAACACAAGGTAGTCAAGTCTGGGGCTGGAAGGCTAAAGAGACAGCTTGCCAACTCTGTCCATACACCTAGAAAAAATGGCTAATTCTACCATTGGTGCCAGAAACAAAGAGACAGCTTTTCTATAATTATATAATTACTAATAATTACTTTATAACACTTGAAACAAAAGAAAACTTAGCTCACTCATTCGTTCCCACCCATGCTACCATAAATCCGGTTTCTATGCCCTGATGTACATTATCCTTGTGCTCCACTAATGTTACAGAGTTCCCAAATTAATTAACACAATTCTGGGGCAATATTCTAGAAAAACATATGGTTTATATATTATAAAACCACAATATGGGTATATATATATATTTTTTTTTTTTTAAAAAAAACATTAAAAACAGTGCCTACATCCAATCAGATGCAGAATACAATGCCCACAATAAAGATTAGTTCATCTATTCTGTTAAGCGTGGAGGGAGGAATCTGTTCGATTTATCTCACTCAGCACACAGTGCATGGCTATTTAAACAATGTATTGTTAAACTGTATTTACTATTTTATTCATATGTAATTCAAAGGTGTGACCTTTGATCTTTATATGACATTACATAAAGAAACCTTACAAATAAAAAAAAAATTAATTAATTAAATGCGCTCCTTATTATCCCCTAGTTAACCCTAATCCGCCCTAATCAACTACTTTTCCCCTTTATCAAGTAAGCTATTATTTTTCTGCTGATTTTAAATTTGTTATATATTTATATTTAATATTTTTTTTAAAAATCATTTTCATTCATTTTGCTATTTGTTAATTTTTTTTTAGTTTGCTTAAAATTAAAAACAAAAACCTTTTCAACATTTTAGTCCTTTTCAAAAGGCTAAATTCCAAAACAAAAAGTATACCTTCTTATTTATAGTAAAACTACTAAAAAAACTATCACTGGCCAAAATAGGAAAAATACGTGCATTTTATATATATTTTAATGTATATTGTCTATAGATTAAACAGGAAATAAAACAGCTTTTGCAAAACAATATTTCCAAAAAAGCTTAGTTTGTAACCCCCTCCCAATAAAAACAAAAAACCCCTTTCAAGGGGCGTAATTCTGAAATAAAAATGTAAACTTATTATCCATAGTAAAACTACTAAAAAAACAAACTATCACTGGCTAAAATATGAAAAATGCATTATATATATTGTCAATGTATTTTGTCTATAGATTACACAGGAAATAAAATAACATTTGCAAAACAATATTGGGGGGGGGGGGTGTATTATTTTGCTATCTTGAGCCATGACAAAGTCCTCACCAAATAAACAGGACCATAATAGAAATATAAAAAATATGATTTTGATAACAGTTACAGGAAGGTGAAGGTTAACGCTTTAAGAATAAATTATTTTTTTTTTATTTGATGGTGGTGGTAAAATGAGGTTTTAACAGAACTTTGTTCCGCAATGTGTGGATCATCATTCTAACCCCTTCCTACTAAAAAGATAATTTGCATTGGATTTGTAAAAAAAAAAATCCAACAGTTACCACCATGTCACAGTAATAACTTTGTAGCTGCTATAGCTTATTTTATTCTGGAAGTTGGATACAGATTTGCTGTATATGCAACTCCAATTTTCAGATGTGCCACGGCTAGCAAAAGACGCATTGCACAACACAAAGAGCTAGCTGAAATTGGTAATATTTCATCCAGCAAATATCCTAATTATACTGAATTGCAGATCTATATTTTACAAAACCATTGTAGAAATAGCATGGAAGCAAGTCAAAAAAAGAATATCCAGTAAACTTTATAATAATAATGTTATTATGTTCTTATAGGAACTATGCTTTCTTTAAAGGAGAGTATTATTGCTACTTGTGCGAATGGGCTGACTATATTAGTGCATCCATGTGAGTGCTTGGAATGAGCGCACATGTTCCAACATGCTGAGGACAGCAGCTTTTGTCTGGTTTGATACAATTAAGAAGCTGGTAGGACAATATTCAAGGGCTGCGGATGAAAAAAAGTTAATTTCAATGTATCTCTTCTGTCCATCGTGTCTGTGAATAAGATTTTATGCACACCCTGTGCCCATGAAAGGACCGGCTACAAAGGGATGGGGATAGAAAGCAGGGAAGAAGAGGCTTCTAAGCTGCTGGAAGGGGTGTTAGCCCTTGACCTGGCACTTCCAATGTTCTGAATTTATCCATTTCTATGTCCCATGAAAGGACGGGCTCATGTGTTACATTCTGTAACATGTAAAGCATTTTTCGCAAGTAAAACTGAATTCAGGCCAAAACAAAACTCAGATTTTTTTATTTATTAATAATCTTTATTGAATTTTGCTTTTTTTCCTCATTCCAAAACAATACAACACAAAATAGCTTCCCTTCATTCTCTTTATAACATACATATCAACGACTACACCTGTCACTTACACATTCAACCAAAAAATGCAACCCCTCCCCACCATAACCCAAACCCTCTGGGGAGCGAGGGAAAAAAAACAAAAAAAAAACAA